>LXKZ01000272.1:20720-54835 GCA_001856765.1 Endoconidiophora polonica | reverse complement strand
CGCACTGGCTCTCCTTGTGCCATCTAAAGTACTTGGCGCACTGTTGGTTAGGTGCGGCCTTGGGCACTATAAGATGTGTTGATAGACCCATCTTGATCAGCTTCGGCACTTTCGTGCTAATGGCGGGGATATTGACAAAGAATGTTGCTTCCTGTCTAATGACCATCATGCCCATGTGCTCCAATGTAATAGCCGTAGCATGAGCAAAGTATTGCACGATCATTTCGAGTACCACCTCCGTCTTGGCCCCGCGACATATGAGTGCGCAGAGAAAAGCCCATCTTGATGCATTGAACAGAGTGCAAAGCTTTCTTCACATCATCAGTCACTCTTATAGGCATAATTTAATTTTAGTAACTTCAGCTCTCCGTCTGTAGCTTTTCTCCGTGATGCGGATTCGTTCATCCTGATGAGTTACTGGTCTGGTGCATCTTGAGAAGACCACAGTCTATGTGGCTCCTTGGCTTCTTGCTTTGGGCCATCTACAATTCCTTTCCCTTTCTAGGAGTCTTTAGCAGATTGGCTACTTGGAGCAGCCCTGGTAGTCGCCTTGTTATTGCGAGCCTCGTTGGCGGGTTTAGTAGACTTGGGAGTAGCGGCAGGGATGTGTGCCTGCTCGTTCTCCCCGTTACGGGTTGCCGTGATGGGTGGAGGTAGTCTAGGTGACCCATTCATGAGGGTTTACATAAGGTTCTCGACAAAAAGGACCTGTCATGATAATGTCCATTGTCGCTACATTCTCCGGTATGCGGCGCGTGTCAACAAACTCTTCATGGTGACGTGATGTGCGGACTTACGGAGGAGAAGTTCGTTGTCATCGTCAACAGGAAAATGTGCCGAACACCGGGGCGCCGATGCGGAGCACCCCTAAGCACCAGCAGGAGGCCTTTAAGGCCTAGAAGGCGAAGCGTGACATACTTCGTAAGGTATTTGAAGATGTGGTCCTATCAATGATAGACCCCATCATCATGAAGAGTGCGTTAACACGCACCCTGGAGAATGTAGTGACGATGGATATCATCGTTGAAGCGGCAGGTTCTTTTTGTCGAGAACCTCATGAAAACCCTCATGAATGGGTCAACCAGACCACCTCCGCCCATAGCGACAACCCGTAACGGTGAGAACAAGCAGGCACACATCCCTGCCGCTACTCCCAAGTCTACTAAACCCGCCAACAAGGCTAGCAATAACAAGGCCAAGACAATGGCCAGAAGGTGCACAAAGGCAGTACTAAACCATCACCCAAACAATACCAACAAGATCAAGACGACCAACACTAAGAGTGTTGTCCCCAAGGCGGCGGCCAACAAGGCCACAAACAAGGCTACTCCGAGCAGCCAATTTGCCAAAGACTCTTAAAAAGGGAAAGAATTGTAGATGGTCTAAAGCAAGAAGCCCAGGCATAATAATAAGAGGAAGGTCAGCCAAGGAGCCAAGTAGAATGTAATCTCCTCAAGATACACTAGACTAGTAACCCATCAGGATAAACGAATCCGCATCACGAAGGAAAGCTACAGCCGGAGAGCTGAAGTTACCAAATCTACACCCAGCCTATAAGAGTGACTGATGATGTGAAACTCCAAGTCCCGAACAGTTCTGCTACAGAAGTCGTAGCACGGCCTAGTTTGGAGCCGGGACAAAAATCGAGAAAGTCGGTAGTGTTCGGCTCGTACATTGTCGGACCTGTAAATCATAATATCAACATTGGTCGCAAGGCGAAGACGGAGGTGCCACCAGAGATGACCGGGAACTGAGGTATACTTTGCACATGCTACGGGCACTGCACTGGAACGCGTTTTAATGGTACTTACGGCCGCACATAAACAGCAGTTAGTTAAGTACTTTAAATGGCATAAGGAGAGCCAGTGCTCCCGCGCTGTGCTATGCAGAATATTCCAACGAGAACTCAAGCGGGACACAATAGCTGTTGCGGGACGACCCTAAATGACTGCTTCTAAAGAAGAACCTGAACGGGGCGCAAAAAACATAACACACGGAACGTGAGAAGTTGGTTGAGTCAAAGTGCAACAACCTCATCAGCTCCATTGTTTTTTTAGGGAGTTGTCATTTCTTAGGCTACAGGCCCTTTCTTTATAATTCCCGTTAAAAAACCTTGCTGTGGCGGTCTGTGATTTGCGTCACATCTCGAGTTTTTAACCGCTAGCTAAGTCCATATATCTCCGCGCCATTGAGTAGATATTAGCCCGTAGTGGCGGTATCCCACCTCTCAAACTGCCATAGCTCACGGACGACAAAATTTGTCGCATGAATGCGGCGAAAGCCATCGCAGACAAGGACCTTAGAAAGTGGGGTCATTCACTGCGGTGGCGACGCCAGGCTATCCGATTTTTTTTTGATTCATATCCCCAACTAGACACAGACGATCATGGTTGGGATGTCTCAATGGAGGTGCACTGTCGACGATGTTGACAAGTATTCAGACGAATAGGTCAAGGCTGCACTGCTGAGTATTATTCGTCCCACATGTACCCACCCCCAAGGTCCTCAATCACGTCCTCATGTGTGATGCCCCAGATGATGCTGTTTGAAAGTTGCGTCTAAAAGTAGTTAGGAGTCCGAAGACAGCACAGAATGTGTTCAAAGAGTGACCCAGACTTTTGATGTCTTTCCTGGTGAAAACTTGGAATCGCTCATTGAGCGATATGCTACTCTGGTGTCTCAAGGTCGAAGTGTCCACCTTTGAAACACCAAAACCGCGCAACTGAAAGTGTTCAGCCGTCCAGCAACCAGCGAAAATCGGTGCAGGATGGCTCGTTTAAGCCACCATGGTGATCAACATACCCAAGATACAGAAGTCTCGGAAGGTGCCCTAGCGATCATTTCGGTAGACACCCCAGAAGCCGAAGTTACCGCAACAACCGAGGCCAGCCTCCACTTGTGAAGCAGGCACCATGGCAATCTGTTGAATCCCCACCGCAAGGTCCGGACACGGTGACTTTACAGCATATCACGTCCACTTTAAGTTTCCTCGGCGTGTCCTTTCTACGTGCTCTCCAAAGAGCTACTACACCCCCTAGACTTGCCCCAGAAACATATGGAATTTACCATTGAGCTTTGTCAGGAAATTACTTCGAACAGCTCCTACAAGTACCTAGAGAAAACGTTCAAACCCGAGTGCCAAGAGTACTACCAACTGAGACGGAGATTGGGTAAAGGAGAGAGCGGATACAGTTGAAGGAGGTATGGAGTATCTTTTGGGTTTTAACTTCCTTTACATCTACTCTGATCTGTTTTTGGCGTTTCTTTTCTCACCTTTTGCTATTTTTTACCTTTTGACAGCCAGATCGGAATATGTTACGTTTTTCTGTTTTCCTGCTTGCTCTAGTTCTTTCTAGCTTTCTGTTTACTATGGGCTCTAGTCTTATTCTGTTTTTTTTTTTCCTATTGTGCTACGAACCTTTAGTAATCGACCCGGCGTCATTTGATTGTGTCGGTGGACGCACCATATACATACACAGCGGTTAGAGACTGCTCGATGATCAAGTAGCTGGTTTTCACTCGTAACAGTTGGGCAAGTAGAAGCCTACAATAGGTTCCTTCGGGCTTAGGAGTCATTCTTCCGTAGGTCAGAAGCTTGTGTAGCTAGCTTACTGGTAGCCATTGTAATAACCTGTCCAGGTATATAACTTTGATGTCTTATGCTCTTCCTAAATTCCATAGAAATTAAATATTGAGGGAGCCCAATATAAATAATACAATCCACGATATCTTTTTGTCACGCTCGATATCGAGCTTATACGACCGCGGAAAATTGTTACTGATTATCATGTCATTACTAACCAATTTTGCATCCAGACCAAATCAGTAATCTAAAAGCGCTGATTCATGTTCGACACATCACCCAACATTGGGCCACTGCTACATCGATATTTCGGCTTCGGGGAATTGACAGACTGCATAGAAGCAAAGATAAAAAAAAGCGAAGATGCCATCCATTAGTACGGCTTTCTATTATGTAAACCTTGATCGGCATTTTTAGTCTTGCCGATTGGTATGTAACCTCTGGTGGTGTAACAATGGCCTGATGATGGTCTTCAAGCACTACGTAATTTAGTGTTTCTGCAGCTTTATCGCTATCCGATAAGCATTAGCGGCTAGCTGACTGGCCATTCAAGCACTAGACTTCTAAGTGAGCAGCCAGACATCATCCGCCGCAAGCTCTTGGTTATTTCTCTCGTTCTCTCTTCTTGTAGGCTGCATCAATTCCTAAAAAGCTGCACCTGTTGCACTTTTGTTGCCGTTCTTAATCATCAACAAGGTGGATCTTTCTTCTAGCATAGTCAAGATCTTGGCTCCTCCATATGTTCGAGTAAAACAGCCGTCCGATTTGCTTTCTACTCAGAGTAGACGCCATCACCTTCGGCAGCACTATATTCATTGAATTGCCCGGTCAAGTTCAGCTCATTGTGTCTGTCTCTCTTTTTTTTGGTTGATATACCAGCACAGTACGCAAGATAGTCCCTCTTTCTTGCCACAGGGACATTTTTTCATACGCTGCTAGTACAACCGCACGCTGGCATTGTATGGGCCGGGCCCTCTTATTGTTGAACGGTTGCCGTGATCAGAAACATCACTGCGGCGCATATTTTCGAGCTGTTGTGCCTTCCTTTAAGTAGAGCTATGATTAGCTCTAGTCTCGACTCATATTATTCCAACCTCCAGGCTTCACATCCACGTCCATAATCATCATCCTCATTCTTAATCTTATCTCCGTTTCAATTTCATCCTTTTACACATTTTACTTCTTCAACGGGAGTTTTCTTCCTATCACTTCACGTCTTCCTTGCTCAAACGTAATCATCGCCTTTTCTTCCCCTTCATCTAACCAAAACCAACTAGCCACCAGTCTATCAGTTATTTGGAAATTACAATTCGCGCGCGCCTCCCGCCTGAAAGCAACTCTCACTACTATCTATTGCATCGTTTTTTCTTCGGCCCCGCCCTTGTATATCTCGTAATACTGGTCTTAGCCTGTCTGTCGCTCTCTTTCCCATTATACCCCTCCGTATCTCCAGATATACCCTGTCAGTTTCTTCTTTATCTATAGTGGGCTGCATCTGCTCGCACATTTAGCCTCTCTCCTAGCTTTCCCATTTCTTGTCATCGAATGACAACAAGACCTCCAGCTAGAGGTCGAGACTCCTCTACCAAGGCTTGTCACAACTGCCGAAGGCGCCGTCTTCGCTGTGACAGGTCTCAGCCCACATGCAACAAATGTACTATCACTGGCCAGGAATGTCTCGGGTACGACAAGCTTTTTGTGTGGACACAATGGACTGGCAATAATACAAATGGGAACTCGACTGCTAGTAAGGCATCAGGTACAGCGCATGAATCTAGCACTATCAAAGTAGCACCAACGATACCAACAGGGTCTCAAAAGAAGGCCGAGAAGAAACCCACATCCCCACCTAAGAAGCACCACAGAGCATTGTCTTCTGCGACGCCTTGTACATCGTTACTAGCATCAGTAGCGGCAGCTACCGAGAGTCATGTTGTCGATCTAGATCCAGTGTCTTCAGAAAACATATTCCTTCGTAATGTCATGTCCATCAACGAACAGCCTATATCTAGCCATGAAGCTAGCCATGCAGAAACTCCCGAGCCAATAAATGCGCTTGTTCCCTTCTATCAAGGCCCCCCTCGTTCTCTTGACCCGCTCTTCCAAGACTTAAGCCAACCTGCAAAGCTGTATCTATATCACTGTAAGTCATGTCATCTCATTCCCGCAATTCCTGGTGGAAATCTGCACTTGTTGTCGTTTCTGTGCTACTTCAGGTTTATTCAGCTGCCAAATTACATACCCATAATAGTGACCAGCCTTTGTCCATGTTTCATACCCCAGCTTTACTAGTTTGTGCACATTTTATAGCCATATAAAGTCGTTTCGCATATCTATCTCCCTTCATACCTACCATACCCATGTTGTACCTTTCTTTCACTACCGGAAAACCAACTTCTACGGTGCTGATGCGATAATACCTTTTCTAGTCTACCGTGTAACTAAAGACATCGTCGCCCATGATGCCCTCAGCGTCAATCCATTCCGGGATATTATACCTATCGCTCGGCATCATCCTGTTCTCATGAACATTGTGATCGCGTCGTCCGCCATCCATATTGCCAACATGCACCAGCCCAGGCTACGGCATCTTCCTTTACACATCGACATTGGCGATCATTACGTTTCCCTTCGGTCCAACCATGCTGTCGCAAACAAGGCATTACTAGACGGACTTGTTGCAAAGCAGCGTGCCATCATGTACATGCGAGACTTATTGGTCAACCTTGGTAGGGAAAATAGAGAGATTGCCATCATGGCGGCGTTTTTCTTCGTCAATATTGAGCTCATCGATTTTACTCGATCAGGCTGGAGATCTCATCTTCAGGGCGGCAGTCGGTTGTTGGCTAATCTAACCACGTCAGGTGATTTTGAAGCGGAATGGAGTATCAGTCGCCGAATATCTGATAATGTGGTTGCTAATTTTGTTATGTGAGCCCTACATATCGTTTGTCTGTGTTTTGCCTGTTTCTAATTTACTAATAAATTGTCATACTACTAGCTATCATATCCTTGGATCGACTCTAATGTCTGCAGCCCGCTGCGTGAGCGTGGGCAGTCATATACTTAAATTGCTTCCAGTTTTGAGGAGAACACAGGCGGACAGTTATCTCTGTTGTCCTCCCTTCATGCTAGAGATCATACCCGACGCCTCTCGACTTGCGAATCAGATTGATTCCCGACACCAGCCAGAAATCATTGCCGAAGCTATCGGTCTCATCGAGAAAGCACGTCATTACGATCTCAAGCAATGGGTCTCGAGTATGCCCAGCGTAGCAATTTTCAATGACGCTACTAGTAGAGAGCTTGTGGCCGCGTCACACAGGGCGGCTATATGTCTCTATGTCATACGTGCTATTCCTATGGTGCGCGAGAGCTCGCCTGTCTCTGTCAATGATCTCGTTACTGAGATATTCAACAACATGGATCTTGTAGGTGGAAACGATATACATTTCAAGGGTGCCGCATGGCCTCTATTTATGGCTGGAGCAGAATGCCAGGATGAAGTGCGGCGGCGGTGGATTATGGACCGACTTATGGATATGTTTACTATCGTTCCGTGGGGCTATATACTTACAGCGATTGATACCTTGCGCAAGACGTGGAGCTTCCAGGACGAACGTCGTGTATCCGAGACTTCAGATGGCTATAACTGGCTTCATGAGATGTGGTCACGAGATTTTGCCTCTCTTATAGTATGACACCCTTCAGGTTCGTAATATCGTACTAGTACCATAAAAGGGGTTATTTTTAGGAACCGATTATATATATACCCTAACCCTTTTGGTAATCCAAGCATACACTTTAGCAGATCAGTAAAAACCTGAAAATAGTATATGAGAATAGCCTTTTAGTCCAAGTATCAAGCTTTATCAACAAGGCATTGGTAATCTCATAACTTTTGGTAATTATGAAACTGCCTTCATTTTTCCGCAAATTATCAGTTAAAATAGCCAAACTCCAGGCAGCCCATGTTGGCCGGGCTGGAGACTAAACAATGAGTTATCGCTATCACTGACCAAGCTAAAAATCTTTAACCTGTGTTTAGCCTATAAACATCCAGCAAGGAACCGGCGTGAAATCCCTGCTGCAATCCGAATTTTCATGCCCTCCCATGCTGCAAAGAAGCGGCCTGCCCTAGCCTCTGCTACAGATAATCTCGTCGCGTTTACAGTGGTTAGTTCGCGCTAAGTGACCCATTCACTGTTCACTAATTTTTGTGGAAGCGAAAAAAAGGGTCAGCAAAGTTTTTTTTTTTTTTTTTTTCCCTGCCCACCACAAACCTAATACAAACAGCACAGAGACATCTCAGGTTGCGCGACAATTATCATCTTGACTAGTATCTTGTTGGCTGTGAATCTGCGCATCTAACCATCAATTGTTCAAAGAGCCCAGTCGCGATCACTTTATAGTCATCGCTACATATTTGGCCGTTCGATCTATTGAATCGCTCCAGACACAACAAACTAACTTCACGATCATGTCGGCCCCTCAGGACATTCAGTCTATCCTGGCGGCGCTCGGTAAGCCAACTCATTTGCCTAATCTGCATCTTCAAACGCATCCGCTACATAATCGACTTTCGATGAGATTGATCGCTAATGTTTCTTATCGGCACAGCTGCACAGCATAGCGCTCCTGCTTCTACTTTAACTCAATCTGCTGGCCCCGCCGCACCGCTGTCGGCAGCGTCCTTACCTGGCCTTGCGCAGCCCTCCTCATACTCTTCCGCTCCCCAGTATGGTGGCATGTCAGGATACGGTGTCCCTCCTCCCCCTCCCGGCCAGCCAGATCCTAATTACAATACAGGCGCGCCTGCGGCTGGCCCTACCCACTCCAGCCTCGCCGAGGCTATAGCTCAAGCCAAGGCTTTTGCTGCCCAAAAAGGCGTCTCGTCCTACGAGCGCGATCATTCCCAGGAATATCGTGGCGCACCGGCGGATCTTCGTGGCTACGGTACTCGTAGTCGCTCTCGCTCTCCTACTGCCCGTAGAGAGCCTTACCGCGAAAATTACAACCCGTACCGGGATGAGCGCCGCGAAGAGCGTTCGTATGGTCGCGAAAACGCTTACGGAAGCGACTCCAGAGCTCGTAACCCTCCTCGCCGTTCGCCACCTTCCCATGCTGCCAGCGCCGATGATGGTAGCCCGTTCGAAATTTTCGAGGTAAATGCTAATCTCGTCGGTCTAGTCATTGGCCGCAGTGGTGAAAACCTGCGACGCATTGAAAACGAATCTGGCTGCCGCGTGCAGTTCCTCGGAACTTCAGAGAATGGGCAGCGCGAATGCAAAATTACGGGTCCCAAGGCGCGTCGTGAGGAGGTCAAGGCGGCAATTGACCAAACTATCGCCGACAGTGGAGCCCTGGGAATGCCCCGGACAAAGGCTCGCCCTATTGCCCCCGTTGTTGGTCCTACAGGTGGCGTTGTTGGTCGTGAGGGTGAGGACCATATGCAAATCATGGTCCCTGATCGTACCGTCGGCCTTATCATTGGCCGCAAGGGCGAGACCATCAGTGATCTCCAGGAACGTTCTGGTTGCCATATTAACATCGTTGACGAGACAAAGAGCGTCGATGGCCTTAGACCTGTCAACCTCATTGGGACACACGAGCAAACCCAGCGGGCCAAGGACATGATCATGCAAATCGTAGATAGTGACTCCCGCGATGCTGCTGCTGCTGGTGGTCCTCCTGCCGGTGCTGGTATTGGTGGCCCCATAAAGAAGCCGTTCAACCGGGAACCCTACGGTGCATCTAGAGAGCCTTATGCTCCACGTGGCAGTGCCAACAATGGTGACACGTACGGTATCCCAGTGCCCACAGGTCCTGATGTCATTACTGACGAAATGTTTGTGCCCTCCGAAGCTGTGGGCATGATCATCGGCAAAAAGGGCGAGACTATTCGTGAGATTCAGGCAACTTCTGGATGCAAGATTAACGTCACCCAGGGTCCAGCCAACGGCGACGACAGCCAACGCGCTATTGGCCTTATTGGAACTCCTGATGCTATCCACCAGGCCAAGACCGCTATCTCCGATCGTGTTAGCGCCATGCGTGAGCGTTCAACAACTAGTGGCCCTTACAACGGCGGCGGTCCTCGCCGTGACGACCGTAGCGAACGTGGTGACTATGACAACCATCGTGGTCCTCGCGACAACGGTTACGCCCCGCGCAATTCTGGACCTCCCTCTGGCTACAACAGCCATACCCCGTCTAGACCATCCGACAACAAACCACCTGTAGCCTCCTCCGAAGCCGACCCCTACGCGCAGTATGGCGGATACCAGAACTATCTGACCATGTGGTACCAGCAGTGGATGAGCCAAGCAGCTAACCAGGGCCAGACCCCAGGACAGCCTCCCGTCTCTAACCCTCCCCAGTAAACCCAACTGATTCACCTACCGTGAATGAGCTGTGTATTTTGATTGTCTTTCACTTCTCTCGATGTTTTACTTGGTTCTTTTCTCTTTTTCTCGTTTGGGCGACTTCTGCAAGAGTCGGTTTTCTTGTTCTTCATGCTATCTTACGGACTCACACGATACCCTAGGATGGCCTTTCGTTTACCATCACATACATCACCATGGACGGTGCGCATTGCCTTATTCTTTCTCTTGACGTTTTCAACGACTCGGGGAAACTCTAAAAGTACTCATACGACCTTTTCCAGCAACTGAACTAGATACCCCCCCCATACCTTTTTTCTTTTTTTTCCTTCCACTTCTCTTTCCTTTGTCAGCTATTTAGCAGTTTCGCATACCGGCTGATACATCTATTATCTATTCTTATCTCAGGGCCCATTTTCGGGGTTTGGTCTCGATTCGATGATCTAGATAGCCTTTTTCTTCTTCCTTTTTTCTTCTCCTTCTTTGCAGATCCTCTTGACACAAGATATATATGTATCTTTGGTTGAAGATGGCCCTGCTTTTTTCCTTACTTTTACTTGACTTGCTGCCCATGTTTTAACATGCGTAGGCCCCGCTTGACATGTCCATGAACTTCGGATCGGATCTGGGAGTCCCCCCTTGATCTTCGCTATACCGTACTTTGACACGTGGACAAGATCTGCATGTGAAAACTTACCGGAATCTGGAGACTCTATCGCTTTGACTGTGCTCCCATGCTACTTTCGTTTGCTTCCTCTGCGTGTATCATATCCAGTATCGAGAAGAATGCCTTATTTGGCTGTGGTCCCAACAGTTTTGTGATATTACAAAATAAGAAAACAAACAAGAAAACCGCGACTGAGACAGCAAGAGAGAGCGAGGATGAGGGGTTAGGAGTGAATTGTATGGTAGTTGGCTTTTGTACTTGCCTGTTCTCACTGCATCCTTGATGTATGTCTGCATGCCGGTTACTATGATTGCGTGTGTTTTCTTGCTCATGACCGGTGCTCGTAAGCTTTCTCAGATTCTTCTCTTTTCTTCGGACCATCGACTCGGCCCGATTCACAGCCTGCCCTGATTTGATCTTGCCATCAAATTCCATGGCTTTTGCATGGTATCCTCTTGTGCTATTTCGTATCTTGTCTCGCGAACAGATGGTTGAATCTGCAGTCCGACCAATCGCTTTCTATCGCCTAAGGACCGATTACTCGGTATAGATGTTACCCGGAGCGCGTGCGCCCCTCCAAAAAAATCAAGGTCTAAGAGGTTACGCTGATGTTTGTGCATACTACGTACACGTCCTACCATTTCTGCCATTTCAGCATGCTTGCTGTCCAGTGCGCAGCCTGGTCAGATTCTATTGACCTCTTGAATAACAGTCAGCTCGGCTTCGCTTCCTATACGCTCTTTACTGTAATAATGGCTAGTCAATATACTGCATCTTATATCATATATGCAGCGACATTATTAGGCCGAGCCATACAGAGCGATTGCCTCAAAAGTACTATACATGATACTTATGTCTAATCTTCTAGACGGTTGTGCATTTCATTCGCACCGCATGTTCCTGTCTGCCTTTGTCATGCCTATATTTTGTACTTGCTCTCTGTCTATCTGTTGCGTCCAGCTAAGATCAAGGAAAAAAATGGGAAGAAAATGCTTACCTTACCTCATGCTGCAGCAAGTTCTTCAATAAAGTAAAGATTCTCTTTCTTCCTTTCCCACTTCCCCCCCTACCCCCAATTTCTGGGAATCTCGTTCAAGCTTGCTTATTACTATACCGTGTCTAATGCCCGGTGATATCGGGATATGACGTGGATAAAACTGTTAGTTAATGCCAATTATTGCATATCTCTTTGTCTTATATTATCTGTCATTCTGTGGAAATTGGTTTTTTTGTTGACTTTTTTGTCTTTCATGGGAAATAAAAAAATAAAAATGTTGTGAGGGTCATGGAATTGATGTTGACGGTGACGGGGAGGGAAAGATATGGTAATGATGATGATGGTGATGTGTTGGACAAACGAAGGGTGGAGGTCCTGTGGAGGGTAGTGTGTTTTCTACTTGTTCTTTACTATGGAGAGTAAAAGAGGCGTTTTAGGCAGTATTTCTTCTTAATTATTATATTTGTTTTGTTCCTTTATTTGTCTTGCTTCTCGAATTAAGCTCTTTCTAATGTCCTCTGCCTGGACAGTGATAACTAGTGCCACCTTATAATGTTTCATGATATGTTATTGTCACACCCCGTGCTCTAAGCTCAAATAGCAGCAATGGACCCGATTTGTGTGATTTAGAGATGCTATTAAAAACGGAGACGCTAACTGACTTGGAAACTCAAGATCAATCAACTAAATGTAAGACAAAAACATAGCAATAGATAATAACTCCAAGCCGCAAGCGGTAGTATACTTTTTTGCCAAGATGTGAAGAAAAAAAAGTGCAATGATGCTTCTTGACGCCGCGGTGTTCAACCACACCTCTGAGCCTACCTACTTTCCGAGATAGACTTCTGTGTATATTCGCTTTTCCGCCCTAACCTAATTTATCTCCGGACCTTCTTCCGTTGATGGGGCTGACTTCCATACGATCTCCGACCCTGAGACTTCATGCTGGCACCGACGGTAACATCGACTCTGGGCGGGGTAGTGAAGCAGAAGCTCTTGGCAACTTTGACGAGGTCAAGCTTGTTGATATCGAAAACTGTGCGTAGAGAGTGCGAGGCGTATGCGTGTAGGTAGGCCCGGTAGCCTTCCTTGGCGGACTTGTTGAGGTAGTAGTTTTGAGAGATGAGCTTCTCTAGTTGAGATTGCACGTTGATGATCTTCTTAGTGGGAAACTCGAACTCGACAATGGGCACGCGGGCAGCCTTCAGATGCGTCAAAAACCCAACCTCAGAGGGCTGCAGAAACATGAGCGAGCGGCCCTGGGCATTAGCACGGGCTGTACGACCGACACGGTGGATGTAGTCGCGGGGATCATCCGGAGGGTCGAACTGGACGATCCAGTCAACGGCGGGGATCTAAGACAGGTTGATAAGTTAGTTAAGCGGCCATGTTAACGAGTTGACAATGTCAGCTTACATCTAGACCACGGGCGGCAACATCCGTGCAGATCAAAGTACCCTGTTTAGCATTGCAGAACTCGAAGAAGGTATTGGTACGCTTTTGTTGCTTCTGTTTACCATGCAGAGCCAGGACAGGAATATCGATAAAGTTGAGCAACTCGGCGTGGTAGCTAACACAAGCGCAAGAACTGAAGAAGACAATGATCTTCTTCTTCATGTTAAGCTTCAGGAAGGAAAACAAAAGCAGGAAACGCTTGTCGGCGTCGCACACTAGGTAACCTTGCTCTAGGCCGTCGGCAGTGCTGAACTTCTTCTCCTCATCAACGTTGATGTATAGAGGTCCGGGGCGCAGGGAGATACGGGCCAGGTCGTCGACCTTGGTAGTCTGAGTGGCAGAGAACAGCATGGTCTGTCTGTCATCCTTGGGGAGAATCTTAATAATCTGGCGCATTTCATCTTCGAAACCAATCTCTAGGATACGGTCAGCCTCGTCAATGATTAGAGACTTGAGGTTCTTGAACACAAAGGGTGTGTTCTGCAAGTGATCCAGAAGACGGCCGGGGGTAGCAATCAGCAGGTTAACTCCCTTAGCAAGCTTCTCAGCCTCGGCACGGCGGTTAGCACCGCCGATGACAATACCGCAAGTCTGGGAATGATGCTCCATTAGCTCGCGCGCAACACCGAAGATCTGTAGGGCCAGCTCGCGCGTGGGTGAGACAACGATGACACCGGTACCGTTACGGGGCTTAAATTTGAGCGAAAACAGCGTTTCGACGGCGGGAATTAGGAAAGCAAGGGTCTTGCCCGAGCCGGTCTTGGCGGCACCCAGAACGTCGCGGCCGGTCAGTAGCGGTGGAATTGTTCGCTTTTGAATCTCGCGCATCTCGGTCAGGCCCATGCCGTCAATAGCTTGTTGTGTTTTGGGTGACAGATTAAGCTCGGAAAACTTGTTAACGATATCGCTAGAGGACTGAGGAAGAGAAAGAGTGTTGTTAGGCAAACCCTCAAGGGTGGCATCTTGGTTCTCGGCGTCAGCGCTTTCATCTTCATCTTCGATTTCTTCCTCTTCGTCGTCGTGTTCCTCTTCCTCCTCACTAGACTCTTCTTCTTCATCGTCGTCTTCCTCTTCCTCCTCGCTAGACTCTTCCTCAACCTCGGCCTTCACTGGACGCTTTTCCTTCTTGGGAACAGCAGCAGAAGCAGCGTGCTTCTTGATCTCAGCAGGAGCGGCCTTGACGCTGCCAAACTTGCGCTTTTGGCCAGCATTGATGCCCATTGTGACGGCGATAACGATTGATGATGAGATATGCCGATTGATGGAATGGATTCAAGGAGGTAGAGACACACGGAAAGGGCAAACAATGGGTACAAATGAATCAAATGATTGACGTTGATGGTGATGTGTGGTCTAGTGGTGGGGAGAAATTCTCAAGTTGCCGAAGGGACCAAAGAAGAGTCGTCGCTGAAACCAACTTTTTTTTCCTTATCTTATCGCTGCCATGGTAAAATCCTACCTTGGGCATGGTACGAACTTGAAATGCGTACCCCAAAATTAAACCCGGCGCAGTGGCGCAATGTCTATTATTACCATGAATGTGGCGCTAACACGTGGCTGAAGCTAAAGCTCAACTTCACCACGTACCATGTACTAACCATGAATATCAGACTATAAGTTAGCTTTTCTATAGAATATGGCCGTAGTGGCTCTTCTCTATCCCATTTAGTCGGTAACTTGGAAACTTCTCCCACGTCTGTTAGCCTAAGTAAATACCGACACACATACATTCTATTGCCCTTTTGTCTAGTAATGGATTGATGGGCGTTAATATATAAGACAAGTCCTGTACATGAAGAAATACATCATGTCGTCTAAAGATACGCCTGCATTGAGCCTCATCAAGGGTAAACGAGAAACCAATACATAAGGGTTGCAAGCTAGTTGTCTCATGACCTTCAACCTTGACAGGACACGATTACTCATGGCATAATCAAGCAGATATCTTTTCATATGACTACTGGTAGGTACTTGTTCAAGATAATAGGACAATTTACACAAGGGAAAAGAGGAAAAGACGTGAGGCTACTGCTAGTCTATTTTGTCAACTTCTTCGTACCACATGTTACATCACCACCCCGAAAAACAAAGGTAGCTTGCGGCAATCTTTTTCTCATTCGTTACCCCCCAACAGAAACCCCGCACGATTTCGATGTCAAGAGCCTTGTGAATCTAAAGATTAACGTACGTTTTTTTCCCTCCCTCCGCCGGCATTGTTTTTTTTCCCTTGAACTTGAAGGTTATGTCACAGGGCCCATTTTTTCTTCTCCGCGTTTAAAAGTGCCTGTTGTTTATAGATCTGGGGTCACAGGCATATTATTTGGTTATATGCTTCTAGAATATGGTAGCGTTTGCTAATGATATCATTTGTTTAAGTTGGTAGTAACAGCGCTACTACATGCCCATGGCGCAGAGTTAACTCGGCCATAATGTCCTTGCAAACTGAAGACTCAAGCAGTAGCTAAGTAATATCAGTAATAATGGTAACGATAGGATAGACATCAGACCATGGCGGAGTTCATGCTTTCCAAACGTAGTAAGACGGAGTCAACTGATTGGAAAAGAAAGTAGCGCGAGTTTTAATTAAATAAAAAGAAAAGGCAAAAGCGGATGGCACAAATAGATCCTTTACTTCTATGCGATAAAGGCCTGTCTTGTCCACCTAAAAGTCTAAAGAAACATGTGTCTTTCTGTGATGATGTTGATGTCCGAATTTTTCCCATCCAATAAAAAATCAATAGACTGTAACCCATGAGAAACTCCCAAGTAAAAACAGAGCAACTGTACTGATAGCTCCAAGACCGGAAACTTGAAGAAAAAAAGCAAAAGGGTAAGACATCAAGAAAAGAAAACAGGCAATGTAAAAAGAACAAGCGACGTTCTAATTATGATTAGCGTAAGGCGCGGTAGTAGTAGCCTCAGAATCAGCGCTGGTACATGTATAGTACCATAAGCGAAAACTCCCAAAAAAAGCAGAAGATATATAGAACAAAGCTGCACTATCTAGGACACAGCAGAGTGGCAGTAGTGGTGAGTGTATAGTAGTGAGTGTAGCAGTGGACAGACTCTACAGACACGTAGAATGACTTCTGATGGTAATTGCAAAGAAAAAGATAGGCAGAGTTTAAACCAGACAAACCTTCCCAAATGTCGTCAAGTCGTAAAGCCCTCGAAATATGGAAAGTGGGAGCTATGTGATAAGTATTAAGCGCCGTTAAGCTTTGAAGACCTGAAATGTGCGCCACGTCGAGTGCGGCCTATATGGACTCGGGAGTAGGGTCTTCGTGCTTAGCCGTGCTACCTTTTCCACGCCAGGTACTGACGGCTGGAATATGAGCTTCATAACGCACTTCTTCAGTACCATAGGCACGCGGCGTTAGCTTGATGAGAGTATGTAAGGGAACGTTCATCCACGGGCTCATCTCATGATCCTTCTTCATGAAGTAGGCGTAGATACACCGTAAGACAGCCTGATGGGTTACAATTAGGATATCTTCGCTGCGCTCCAATTCCATGATGATGGGCTCTAGACGGATCACCACATCACGGTATGATTCACCACCACGGTAGCGGTAATTGTACTTGTCTTCGTCGCGAGCAGCGAAATCCTCAGGGAATTGGTCCTTGATCTCCTGGTAGGTCAGGCCATCGCAGACACCGGAATCCAGCTCGTCAAGGGCTTTCCATTGAAGCTGATTGTAGTTTCCGGGAAGGAAACGTGCGGTAGCAATAGTGCGCTTCAGGGTAGAGGTCCAAACCGTAAGGGGGCGGCCATCCTAAAGTGATGTGTCAGTGCATGTGAGCTCGGAATTGGTAAATTAGTAGCGCGGCTACTTACGCCTACTGATTTCAAGACTAACTCAGGCAGCTTCTGTGCGTACTGTTCACCGCGTGGAGATAGAAGTGCGTCACCACCGATGCGACCATCTAGGTTGTACTGTGATTCGCCATGCTAGAATGTGAATGTATGATTAGCGTATGCCCACTTTTTATGTTGAGGGGGGGGGGGGCAGGAATACGTACTCTGGATAGCCACACGGAGCGAGGTCGGATGTGTAGGTTCATGAGATAGTACACAATACGACTCTGGAGATAGTCCTGGATGCGGTTGATAATGACCTGCTTGCTCACGTTCATGAGCTTGAGGTATGTGTAGGAGCTTTCGTCATCGTCACAGTCTACGGACTTGTAGACTTTTTCGTACATACGAATACGATTAAGGAAATCTAGAGCTGCCTGTTCAGGGTCTTGGCCTTTGTAATCAGGGCTGGTAGACTTGACATCGCGTATGTTGGCCATGATGAGGTCTTCATCGTCGCATTTGCTCTCTACGAAGATGACCTCAACGCCCTCTGCAGTGCAGACATCGTAGATCCATTTGCGGCGCTCTTTGGTAGAATTTGTAGCATCGAGAATGCC
The DNA here is from genome assembly GCA_001856765.1 of Endoconidiophora polonica. Classification (NCBI taxonomy): domain Eukaryota; kingdom Fungi; phylum Ascomycota; class Sordariomycetes; order Microascales; family Ceratocystidaceae; genus Endoconidiophora; species Endoconidiophora polonica. Next base: position 37,331 of record LXKZ01000272.1, on the reverse strand, counting down.
GACTACGCCACCGCTCTTGAACCACTTCATCATGTCAGTTATGGCAGCCTCAGCGGCAGCAAGGCGCATTCGTTCGCCTTCTTGGTTGTTCGTATCAAAGAAGTCGGCAGTCGGCTGGGGCGCATCGTTGCGGCGGTAGTTGCCGACATTAAAGACCTGTGCGGTGATGGAGAGCCATTGTAGGTAACGTTGAGCTATACACAACAATGGGTTAGCATGATAATTCTATAAAGCTACAGCTAGTCGTACTGCTGGTTGCATGAGAAGCTAGAACAAACCTTTCTGGGCAATGAAGCTCTTGCCTCGGGCTGGAAGCCCAACCATTACAACACAAATGCGCGCATCTTCAGCCTGTACGCCAATACGGCGACGGTTAGTTGGAACCATTTTTGGCGGTGTTGTTGGCGCTCAACAGGCACAGGTTGCAACTGGTCTAATTGGCAAGCGATTGGCGGTGGATATAAAAGATGGCAAAGCAAATTTGAACGGTCAAGAAAAGGAACAATGAAGAGCTGCGGTAGGTGTGTTTCTGGAAGGGGAAAAGAAGTCTTAAAAAGTAAAAGCACGGCCTAGCCTAAAGCGAATGAAGGTTGACTTCTTGGTAGTAGTGGGGAAGATCGGAATTGGATTTGGCAAATAAAGTGGCCAGGGGTAGCAGAACTCAGCCCTCAGCAGTCAATGAAAAAGGGATGGTTGTTGACGGCAAGGAGAGTTCAAGGGCAAGACGGCAATGCACGGAATCAAAGTAGCTGCCAGCAATGGCGAAATGGTAAAACGCAGAAGCTTTGCTTTAGTACGACGGGATTCCGCTTGGGTAGTCAAGACGACGATAGCTTGATGTAGTGCAAGATCGCGTGACGCATAGATATAGCAGCGGCAATGGCAAAACTCGATACCAGCTTGTATTGTAGGCGTGGTGGTAAAGGCAATAAGGTGTACATGTGAACGTGGTGTACTTATGTACTGCAGTCGGGAAGGAAAAAGGTGCAGACAGCTAGAAAACTAGGCCTGGGGCTGTTGTGAGAAGCCCTAATAAGTATCAATATGCCGCTAGACTGTATTAGCGGCATGGAAAGGAAGCCTAGGTAGTAAGCGTGTCGAGCTAGCTAAACAATTGGATGAATGAGGCAAGTGTAAGATGGGAAAGCGACTTTTAGTATCAATGGCCAGGCGCACGAAAATGGGTCAAGTGGTAATAGAAAGCAGGATGTAGGTGCATAGCGTACCGCAGAGGACCACTGCGCATTGAGATAGCGGAACAGTTTTGAAGAGGAGGTCGGCAGGTGCATGTCTGTAGTGTTGAGAAACAAACTAGGCTCTGAAGCACTAGCAATGGCACTAAGACGTCTCAAGACTACCGTGGAGAAATGGCAACTTAACCAAAGATATTGGGGAACTCGTTCCAGGTAGGCAAGAACAGCCTAGTCCATTTTGAGAGAAGACGGTTCTTGGAGACTGCCCATTTAACTTTGCCAATTTGGTAACAACATACCAGTTATAGGTGACTTCGTATCCTGTGGGTGGTAACAGCTGAATAATTCTACCTTCGCTTCTTTTTCCTTCTTCCCGTATAGAGCTGACAAGGGCATGGCATTACTTGACTAGGCCACGGACGACATATTGTAGTTGATGAATATATTGGAGAATTAATGAGCATGTGTACTGGCATAATGAATGATAATTACACATCGGACAGCAAAAACCTGTTCTAAGTCCACTAAGTCCTGAATCTTAGGCTAAGAACAGGTCTAAAGCAAGGCCGCTTTTTTTCCAGTAGTAAATCATGACGAAGTCTCGATACTATAAAATAGTAGGGAGCTCACCATTAGGTATTATCCCATACCTGTTTTGGTACAGAGGTACATTGGATGCTTGTACAATACAAAGGGACGAGCCGGTTGGATGCCGCTTACCGAAGACTGGGGAAGGAAGAGCAGGGACGGACAGCAAACTCAGTACCGCGGTTCGTGCAATATGGTGAGTGAGCTTGTCCTCAGAAGCTTGATTATTCTGTCAATGATTACACTCGTAGCAAGGCGAAACAGTGGCGATTAAGCCTAGTCTAGCTTGGCATAAGAAACAAGATTCCAGAGACGGCACAGGCGTAGCCTGAAATTCACAGATAAATCTGTGTACATAACATAATGTACTGATAGGCTTGGCGTCATGAATGTTGGAGTTGGCCAACCAAAACACACCACCACCTGATTCTTGCTGCCATTGGTCCGGCACAAGGGACTGGACAGTAATAATGAAACCGAACAATGGGACAAAGGAAGCGCCCGACATGTGCACATAAAGAACATCCATAAGTCTTGGCCTAGACCGCTAGGTGCCTGTCACCTTGTTGCCGCATCACGAGAGACAGCATTGTGAGCGCCTGTGTAAGCAGAAGTTCTCCGACTATTCCCGAGATTTTTGCTCTTTTCTGCATATTCCCATGCCTGTGGTCAGGTGTTGGTGTAGCCATCCATGCATTGCAGTGTGATATTCGTTGCAGGGGGTGAATCGCAAGCTAACAAGCGACCAAGAAAGAGTGTGTAGTAGTAGTAGCTAGGCGGCCATTTCCCCAGTTCCAGACATCGTTGTGCTCGAAACGATGTCAAACGACATAGCTACCACACAACACAGGGCTGGTTGCATGTCGTCTCACTGGTCGTTACGGAATTGCTCGAAGCAAGACATACGAGTAATCAGTCAATCGATGTGATGGGCAATGGACAATGGAAAGAACACTTGTGCCAACCAAGCCAAATGCAGCCTTTCGGCATATTTACCTGTTGGTAAAGAAGTAGTCACGCGACAAGTAAATGTTGCGAACGCCAACTCATCATGGTCTGAGGCACAAAGATAGGTTCAGAGACCTTGCACAGCGTTGGTTTGGATTGAGATGCGCTCAGTATAGCTGATCATTCCCCCAAAGTGTAGCAAAGTGTCATGATACATCTTAAGTGTTTCTGGTTCTCATTATGATACACTTATATGCGATACCCCAGTTTATGATTGCGCTGTACAAGTTCGGACAGAGCATTCTTGAGCAGAAACTGGGGAAAAAGGGGACGGTTATGTCAAGGGCTGCATTGTGTGTGCGAAGGAACACCGTGCTGGACGGGGGTTTACCCATGTGATATAATCACTTGACCATAGGCTGTGCTTCATATCTCGGTGGGATACCTTGAATCGACTTTTTAGGCCTGATCAACTACACTAATCTTGTTTTTGTGATTTGGTTGATATAATTAGTAAATTGTAGATTGTGAAGCGGAAAAGCCCTAAGGAAGCATTAGAGAGATCAAGGCCACGGCCATGAAGCTGAATTTTCTTCATTTTATTCTCTAAAAAGCCACAGAGTTGATCATATTGTTGGCAGAGCCATCTAACTATACGACGTTCGCAGGTAGCCCTAAGATAATGAGGCTCAACGGGAAACAAGGGCCCATTCAATTTTAGATAACGTCAATGGGCAGGGAAATGAAGGCTAATAATGTCCGCGGTTTCCGGACGACGTTGTGAGCTAGCTCTATCGAACTCACTAACTAGATGAACAGCTATAAGGTTTGCACGACTTTGCTATCTATTGCATTAAGAAGCGAGAAAAGTCGGCTGGCTATTAACTTACACTACTAATGGACCACATATTATCTCTGGCGCGGCCACGAGCCTGGGCGAGCCTACCACCACCTGCCGATACTCCGTATGGCATGTCGAGAAGTAAAATTCGTCGAAATTTTGTCGAGGCAGTGGCTGGAGGGTCTGACGTGACTGTTCTCAGCAAGGCAAGTTTATCCAGTGAGATGTGCGTAGTTCGGTCCGGCGGGCTTTCGGTCAATTGAAAGGCGATAAGCTGTTGATGATGCGAAAAAGTGCGCCTTGTCAATAAGGCTACAGCGAAAATGAGTGTAGCCTCCTCAGATGGATCGAAAGGCAGATGATAGCAAGACTGATTGATAGCACAAGTGACTAGCGAGACAAGAAAATAGCTAGGTAAATTTGGAAGTATTGAGCTAACAAAAGGTGCAATTCCATAGTTATGGTGAAATTCTCATGAAATCAAATCATAGGCTTTGCCTGGTTTAAAAGCTATCAGAAACATATATTATTATTACCGGACCAGGGAAGCTGTCCCAAAAAAACAATACACTAATCTTATCTTCCTGCCTCCACTCAATGCCTTCAATGACCTTCTCAAATTCCGCTAGTAAGCCAATATTCTTCTGCTGTCCCACCAGCCATTTCTTCGTCGCCATGAATGGGGGAAATGTGGCTGCACTCTGGGATTAGATTTGTTAATGCTCTCGTAGATTCATGAAAACCTTGCAAGGAAGCCGACAACAGCTTTCAGCGTGCAGGCGTTACCAGCCGCCCGCCGAAATATTATAGGTTGTGCTTGATCACGATAAGATAAGATAACAGCTATCGTGACTGACCCCCTGACTTTGTGTCACAAAGCAACAGGCAGATAAATAAGCCAGTAGCTATGGTTTCTCATCTACAGCTGCTTGCCATAAAACCGCATCTGCGCAGCTCCAATATCAAATACTGCCATGACACTCTGCAGAAAGACATCGCCCAGTATATACGGACCTTCGCCGCCCGACGTCACGCCGATGGCACAATAGCCTGTGGAAGGGTCTTGGAAGTCCTTGTAGATAAGATCGGCTGGGTTTAGCCACAGCTTGACATTATTGATGATGATAGCAAGTCGGGGCGGAGCAGAATCGCATGGCGCAAAGTAAGAGCCATATTCGTAGAGATACACTGCACTGGGATTAAATGACGCGGCAATGGCTTCAGCTAGATCTATTGCAGCCGTTAGCACTATCAATCTAAAGGCAGATATAATGTTAACTAACCAGGTGGGAGGTAGAGAAGAGTCGTGCCGGTGTCTACAATGTATAGATATTTACGAGAGTCTTGGACTTGGCCGTATTGGATACCATCTGTAGAAATCGTATAAAATGTGTACTGAGAACTGGCATCAGGGAATTCGGTAACACTAGCCTATAGTATGTTAGACTTTCACTGATGCCTATAGAAATATAGCACCCAACTTACAATCAATATATCAGTAGACGCGATTGTCATTGGTGCCCAGTTGATGTTAGGCAAACCACCCCAGCCAATCTGACCGCCACCCGTATTTTTGTCCAGCGCAACAGCAAATACAGGAGCAGTCAGTCCTTGGCTTACCATATTGGCGAAAATTGGCTGGTATGTCTGACGGTAGCTTGACTGGCCTGACAAATCATAGCCAGTGTATCCGCTCGTCAAAGCCGGGTATGCCATTCCCAGAATTCCGTTGGTGACGTTATTGCCAAACCAGAATGTATCATTTGCCAGGCCAACACGCTGATCGGTCACCGTTATTCCTGCCAGCCCAATATCACTCCGTCCCAGAGGCCCGCTGACCTTTTCTCCAGATCCATATTTGGTTTGGAAATGCAGCAGCGGGTCTTCGCCGTGCGAAAATCCTCCCACCAAGTTAGGGCCCCATTGACACGCTTCTTGCTCTGTTATGGTACTTTGAGAAGTGCGACAGGTAAAGTTATTGCTAACTGCCCAGGTATCGCTGCTTCCTGTGTCGAAGATGAGTGACACAGGCTGGCCATCCCATGTTACATCCACACTATATTGTGTAGACATACTATCGATAGCACTGATGTTCTGTGATGGAAAGGGCCTACGCTTCTTGTAAGGCGTGCTAGAGGCACGACGCCGTAGACTGGAGGCAATATTGGCTGCAGACCTACCAGTGGGATGCTTTCCTAGCGATATAAGCCGTTGGACATGCTGTGTGGGTATGTCAACGGTACTTTCCTGGACGGCATTTATCTTATGGAACGTGACTCCATTTATGGAGCTATCTATCTGAGCACCAAGCAGAGATGTGCCCAAGAGAATGTTATTGGCTGCGTTAGAGAAGAACGGGTAAAACCCAAGAACAAGAGCTATCGCGTGTATCTTCATGGTGGGTTGATAGTGTAGGAGAAAGAGTATGGCGTTTGGTTGAATGTGTGGATATCAATGGAAAAAAGGAGGAATAGGTAGTTGGGGGGACGACTTATATACATGTTGGTCTTTGGGTTATACAAACACAAAATCTTTGATATCTCAATCCCACTGAAACCTGATCTCTCGTTGTGTAACGCCCCCCCCCCCCCCCCTCGCAAGAGATCAAGACATATAATATGGCGCAGTCTCAAAGGCCTTTCAGGGCGTAGAGAATATAGTAGGTTTCTCCATGAGAACACGCTAGAGTTTTGCAATCGCTACGAAGTTGATACCTAACCTTTGCGTTTAGTGTGCGTGTATGCATATACATTTAACGTCTAGCTACATTTCTAATGAAACGCCTCAGAGTTTAGTGCTCTTGATTTGATATGATAATTTCAAATCTGCCTAACTCGCGAAGAACAGTCTCTGTGTTCTTGGATGGATCTAGAAAGATGGGCCTATCTTTATCTCAGATCATCATCTTCCGCGTACGGCCATAGCTTGTAGAACTCACGGGATTCCGTTCACTCTCCTTCGGTAGTTAAGCTACAAAGCGTTAAATCAGTACGGGAGGGTGACTATGTGGGAATACTTAGTGTTGTATGTTACTTTTTGAACCCTTGCACTTGTACGATTCGAGTCTCGATGCTTGAATATGCTGTTGTCAAAGCTAACTTCTACGATATCATGAGGTACGGGTGGTTTATTATATCAGTTGCTGGTAAATCGGCACCACTATTATTTTTGTATATTTTGCATCTTCTTTAACATCTCTATTCATTTCTTGTGTATCACTATATTTTTAGAGAAGGAAACGTATAATAAGCCTATTTGACTCAAACATCCGCATGATGCGGTTGAGATAAGTAATTAAACGGAATCATGCCGTGTGGTATACATCACGGCATGAAGTGTTGCCATTGTACGAAAGAAGCCGTCCTCATAGACGTCGGCTACCAGTGCGACCTTGGCAATCTTCACCTTAAGATGGCACAAGTTTGAGCCAAGTGAACTGAAGATAGTACACCAAAGTTCTACAACAAGGCGGCATTACCTCCGTTGAGTATCATGACATTAAGCGATGTTATAGGTATGTTCTTATTTTACATACGGCGTTCAGTGTACAATTTCTTTGGACTTCTACTAGAAAAGGCGACGATAGCCATCAACATCCAATATGTCCAAATGACAAACGTCAATTGGTAGTCCCAGCAAGCTCCGATAACCAGAACCCCGGGCCTTGGAAAGCACTGTCTCCGAAGAAGATTGGCAACACAACATCGCTTGAAGTGTTTTAGCGTCAGTCATGGCAAAGACCCTACCAGTTCTCGTAGAGCATCATGATATCATTTCTGGTGATATCCTGACACGTACTACTGTGTGGGTATTGCGAGCATGCAAAGAAGACGCAATCACCAGAGATTTCGATCTGGACCCAGAGTTCCCCGCAGGGATTGTTAGTGAACAATGGACTTTAGCCTGGGTTGCTTGCTCATAAGAGTGTATCCATGACTCTAGCAGACAAATGGGCCTATATCTGTTTCCCAAAGCTCGTGTAGAGAGAGCCCAATAGCGTTGACGTCATGATATAGGCAGAGTGGCATCAAGTGTTGTATACAGCAATGTTAACAGTCTGTAGTCGTGGGTCCCACAATTATTCTTTTGCTGCTTAGGCCTTGCTTTTGTTCCATTGCCTAAAAAAAACCGACTCAGTTGATCAAAGCGACGATCATCGTGTTGATTAATTTATTTCCTGGGCGAGACAAACAACGGTCTAGGTCATAAATTCACCAAGGCCTAGACCAGCAGCAACAGCCCTCCATGAAATCTCTCCAATGACGTAGATTCTTCATGGGAGCAGTATACACTATATGCCAATAGGCAAGGGATTAAAGCCATAATACGAGGTGGAAGATAGGCTCGCATAAATAAGCCATGTCATGACACGGCGAGATCGAGTGGAAAGACCAGCAACATAAATATTAGCTCATTATACGATGAGATCGCCAGATGCCCTTATCCAGTTAAGCAAGCTACATATTGTCTTAAGCCTCAACCGATCGCTGAAAAACGCGGAGATTCTGGAGCTGAGCGAAAAAGCTAGACAATGTGCTCGAACTTACCACTAGATAGGGAATTTGAGACAACAGTAGTAAATGAGCTAGTAATGAATGAGGCAACAGCGCTTACAGCGGTAGAACTAGGCATAACATCACGAAGTAACTTCTTTTCACTTTCATTACTGATCAAAATGCGTATCAATCAGCTATGTATTGTAAGAAGCGATAGTCTACGAAGGAATTTCAGTGTGATCATGCGATATCAATGGCTTCTCAAAGAGAGACTGGTCCTTCACTGATTGGCTATAGTTTGGAATGACGGCTGGCCCTGACTAATACTACACTGTTACTCTAGAATTACAGCATGTCCTCTCTCAACAAAGCCAGCGCGCCACGTCTCTCAGAGGCCCGCTAGTAGACACAAATAAGGTGCGCTTTGGCTCCCTGACGCAGGGGAGGACCGGCCAGCCAGCAATTCTAGTGCCACGACGCTAAATCTCGGCATCACAGTTTTCTCCTACTTCTTTAGGTCTATGTTTGATAGTAAGACAGGACACTACAGGGTACAGAAAGAAAGCGAAGGTGTAATAGGAGGAGAGGGGAGATGAAAAAGAATAAGAGGGAATTAAAGCATAAGAGAAGCCAAGGGTACGTCCGTCCCATAAAGTAACACTCTACTTGCATATTCTTACCTCCGAAAGTTTGTTGTCGTACCTGTATCCTGTATCTCCTCCGCACATGCTGAACCACACCGGCATTACAAAATAAAAGCGGTGAGCAGATTGAAAGAAGAGTTTGTATATGACTGACTCGTTGGTTGACTGGCAGGCTGGATAGGCCGGAAGATATGCCGCTGATGCGTGTAGAGGAGGAACGCTGCTAAAAATCAAAAACCCGTCTGTCTGCCCATTATCTGCTAGTCTATAGCACCCAAGTCCATTCAGTCACTTTTTTTTCCCCTTTCTCCTGCCATATTTCTTGCTAAGCTGTCTTTTATCTGTCATAATATGTCCTAATTAACATGTTTTTTTTTTCGTCTAAGATCGTGTAAGCGATTGGCTAGGTAGTATCGTCTATATCAAGCCAGGCTACATATAGTAACACTCTGCTATGAACATGCAGGCAATAGACCGACAATGATGCGAAGGGGTCAGCAGAAATGGGAACAAGTGGAGATGATGAGACACAACCACAGCCGGTCAAGTTAAATGTCGCTATTCACTGCAGCTGATACTATGGCCTATTCACGCTCTGTTGTATGTAAATGGTATGCTTAGCTGCCCTAAATCCTCGGTCGGAAGGGAAAAGGAGGGGCAAAAGATGTAGAGTATGTAAGTCTCCCATGAATAGATGGGTTATCATTAAGTTATTATATATACATATCTTGCTCGTTCTATATTCCGCCTTATGGCTATTGCCCATGGCTGTCGAGACGCGTCATCTGTCCCTCATGATACTTGGATTTCTTTTGGACAGGACTTATCAGGCAAACGTGATGCTCGATTTCAAGGGAAGGATAGATAATTACAAGACAGAAGATAACGCAATTAAGATTAGGGATGAAGAGATAGGCGGCCTAGACATGGCTTGATTTGATTTGCCTTGATTTTAATATATTGTAAGGCTGAAGCAGGACTTTCTGTTCTTCTCTTATGTCGTGGAGTAGGCTTTGTTTTGTAAGGCTGATATCATCTCCTTCACAAAACATCACAGTAGCATATCTCTTCACGCACGTTTTCCTAATGCTATATACTACAACATCATATGGCAATGTAGCCAGCACTGCTCGTAAACCCATATATTTCTCAAGCTATATGCTGTAGAGGGTTTCCAACTAACAGTAGCTAGTATTTCTAGCACAACGTTGTTATAGCGGCAAATTGCCCCTCATTTGTATCAAATTGTAGACTAGTTCCTGATCAAGTGCTATCCAAAATCTTATGATTTGTTTTGCCAGTGTTGCAACACTAGCGGTTTGTTTGCAGCAAGTAGAGTGAGTCAAATGAGTTAGCCGATACATATATATGACAACCCCCCCCTTCTCCAGCCGATACCGCAATCCGACAAGCCGATGAGAACGCCCAAGTTTGAAAAGAGGGCGCCCAACTACATTGCCTGTCTACCTACCTCAGCCAAGACCTGACAGATGGAGAGACATATCAGGAGTCGAAAGTCTACCAAGTACCACTCCAGTACATCAAACATACAATCGTGATAGATAAATACCTCAACATGCTCCCACTTTGGGAGCAAATGGCAGTAGTAGAAGGTCTCGGTGTTGGGTGTATGAGAGCTGGCGTGAGTCGGGAAAGATGAATGAAATTGATTCCAGCACATTCTCTTGTCTCCGATTGCCATGTCGATATCGTGTCATATGTGCTTAGGCTGTTTTCTATGCTTCGGGTAAGCAGGTTATATGCAATTGGGGGGCCTCTGGCGAGCACAGCTCTGCAACTCAAGACCCAACTATTATTTTCCCCTCTGTTGAGGGAGGAAGTGTACGATAAGCAGGCGTATAGTCTTACTATGCTCTATGAGATGCTGTACTTGAGGTTAAAGTATGTTTCCAAGCTTTTCATGTTCTGTTGCAGGTCGGGGTCTTGCTCCCGGACTACCTGTCCAGTCCATACATCCCACGCATATACAGTCGTACTATCTACTTTTGGCTCAAGCTCAAAGCCTTGGTAGTAGTGACCAGGCAGCTTTTTGTCTAGAAACGTTAGCATCTGGAGTGCCCGAATTCTATGTCTCTTTCGTGTGCCATTTTTACCCACCAATGTATGAGAAAAGACGCAAGAATCATAAGGAGAAACAAGGAATAGGAAAACAAGGGCCACATAGAGGCCAGTCACTAGGCAACCCACATAGAGACTTGGCGTGTCCACGGTCATTTACCTTCGCTTCCACTTCTATGTAAGAAGGAAAATCGATGTTGCATTAGAGGCCCCAGCCTTAAGCATGAAGTAAGTAAGGACAAGCCGATTTGTGAAAGGCAAACATATAGTACGTAGTACTATTGGCAATATGAGATAGCGGTAGCAGTTGTAGCAACCGAAGAAGCTTCGTGGGATGGCAGTAGCCGGTAGTGCACAAGCCATCGATCTATGGCCAGCTGCTGCACTGACGGTTGCGTTTTTACCATTTGTTTGAAATCTTTGACTTGGTCAAGACAAATAAGCACCTTGTAACTAGCACATACTTACGTAGGCGTTCTTAGTCGACATGTCAAAGCTTCAGATGACTTTTCATGCGGCACGTTCTCACAATTGGGGACGGAGTTGGCATGTGGGAAGACGGAGAAAGAGAGCGGAAGAAGAATTAAAACATAACAAAAAAAACAAGGACAGTAACTTGAATAAGAATAGAGTGAGGGCTTTAGTAAAGAAATGACAGTCATAGTTAATACCCAGGTCATGCATCGTATACAGCTAGGGTGTGCTACGATTGACCACATGCCGGTTATCTAGTTTGTTGAAGCTCGCATATGATACGACAGCTGAATAGGCGAATCATAACGTTGAGGTAAGCATGTCTTGCCTTTTTCATGCTATTCTTTTCTGGCGGACGTAGTAAGGTTAAGTAGTGTGTACAATAAATGATCGACTACCAAACCGGCAATATTTTACCGCTAGTTATCAACCACCAAAACACCCAGCAGTGACGACAGTTTGGGGGCTAGAGTCTACGGTTGAAACACCGTATACAGTGTTACATCGAAACTCTATACAATACTGTTTGAAGACAATCAGAGGGTAGGTAGTATATGGAACTGTACATAAGCCTATTCAGCCCTCATGCACCCAATGGGCCGTAGAGGAACGATCTCCCAGTTATTGTGGAGGAAGAGAAGAGAAAGGGAAAAAAAAAGAATATACCTACCATGAAGAGCCAAAAAGACGTAAGCTGCATGCATCTATGGGCCAACTGCGAATAGATTAGCCGGGCGATATTAGTGGTAGCAAAGTTGTAGTACTACTGTTACGCTGAGAAGTGGTAGAGAATTCAAGATCGTACATCCTAACGGCAGTCAAGAACGCAAGTACGTAGCTGGCGAGCATTGCCTGCAGATCAATGTTCCTAACACATTTTCCAAGACTGATTCGAGGCGCAGTCCAGTGTTTCCATTGTTCTAGCAATGTTTGGTAAAATTGAAGGAAATAAAGCATCACACAATGTACATAGTGGCATCAGCGTAAGCATGTACTTCATAAGCGTTTATTTGCTATCGCGGTACTGTACTTCGCAGCCTCATCCACTGTCGCATCGATGCACGTGACCGTACCGCTTGCCTGGGCAGACGTACGTTGGGTATCGTCTTTTTGAACCACAAAAATATGCCATTTGAAAAGCCACTGTAGCAGCAGTCGGGCGAATCCATATATTCGGTCTTCCACTTCCCCTCTCCCTTTCCCACTCTGTATTCGATTGTTTTCTATTCTTGCAACCACCAAAGAAAACTCACAAACAACCTCTACAATCTGTCCCGATATTTCTCTTTACTGGCACCTATGCGACTGCTACGGTTGCGACTGCAATTGCTACATATATCTTCCCACTTCTCCGCTGACTTTTTGCTCTTCTCTCTGCCAGGACGTAAGACTCAAGGTGGGCTGGGCCAGCCAGAGACATGCACCTGGGTGCATGGAGATAACCATTAAGAAACGGGCCATGGCCCAGACCATTCTATCGTCTCGCCGTCAACCCTGGCTCATTTGTTCGTTTTTGGAGCTGCAGCTGGGCGTTCCTTATCCCTCCTATGAACCGCCAGCCACAATCCAATGGAGAAAAATAGGAAAAAACAAATAGAAGGAAAGAAAAAAAAAAGAACAAAATCAGAGGCCCAAGGAAAGTGAAAGGCTGTCATCTCATCCCATCCTCTTCATCACACACTTGTTCCAGCTCATCTGTTGCCCAGTTTGTGAGGGCCCCCATCCCCTTTCAACAGTGTGCACTCATACTGTATAGCACCTAACCATCCACGTGCCAATTCCACAGTTATTATAGCTTATCTCGATTTCTGGCCTAGTCGAGGTTGCTCTATCTCAACAATAGACTTGCCACTGCTGATATAATTCTGTTCCGCTAGGTTTTCTCTCTATTTTTCTTATCCCCTTCCTTTCAGCCGCCGTGAAATTCGCTGAGGAAGAAACGAAAGAACGAGATCACCAAGGCCTTTTAAAAAATTGGACAGGATAGCATGTCCACTTGAGCGTGGGATTGTAGAAAACAGGGAAAAGAGCCCGTTCGAGGCTCCAAAGGAGCAAACAAGTCACCAGAATTCTATATGGTCTTGTTGGCTGACAGGAGAGCTAGCTTCCAAGAAATCAATTTGCCTTGTCTCTTTTCATTTCAAACATGTCTTGATGCCCTCTAGCGATTAGTCGTAGAATGCATGGCGGTAGTTTCGAAAAAGAAGGAGAAGAAGGAAAAAGCAGGACGAGTCACAAGCCACGTTTCTACTCTCGGAAAAGGGCCAGCATGATGCCCAGCATCAACTGCGCAGGCTTGATTCGCTGAATACAGGCAAGCTAGTAAGAAATAGTGCCTAGGATGTCCAAGGGCACCGAGCCATCCATTGAGTGCACCCAATAAGGCGAGTGCTAACGCCAACTTAGTAGGTTTCCGTCTTTTCTCCTTCTTCCTCTCTTTCTCTCTCTTTCTCTCTCTTTCGTCCTCAGTGATAGAGTCGTGTTTCCCAAAGACCAGTTAAAGAAGAAGAAAAGTGAGGAGAGAGAGACGCGGAGATTTTGGGGTTCTTCTCTGCTTCTATTCCGCGTATCGGGCAAGGATCAAAGTATACAAGCTAGTAAGAAGGTTCACTACTAGTAATAATTACCATCCATCGCAGACTTTATCTAAATTAAGACCAATGTATCACTCTAAGCTAGAAAGACTTGGATTCTGGTCAGCACAATGGATATAACTATACCTACAAGACAACGCATAGCTTCACTAGTTGTTGTCCAGCTGGCGTCCTCACCTTCTGACTAGAACTCAGAATAGCGTCAAAGAGTATTTCTTTGTACATTGCGCTGAATACGTGCTTGCTTATAACGAAATAGCCAAAGCGGATTAGCAGCCGCTCGGGCTGCCATATATCTACTTTTAGTGTGTTTTTACGTTGTCTTAGTCCCCTATCCCCTTTAATAGCAAGAAAAAAAAGTATGAAAGAGAGATAGATATACGTATGGTGAAGATTTATTCTACGTGTTCGATTTCTTTCCTCGTCCATCCTTTTTCTACTGCACACAAGAGTTTCTCTGGAAGCCTGAGAATGACAGCTCAAATCAAGGCCCCAGCATCGGGAGGGCCCCCTTCTCTTCGTCTATAGCTCTATAGCGTAAGTATCACTAATATGTACTAGTATAGCGGTCAAGGACACGAGGGAAAGGGCTATCATGTAGGAGTAAACTTAAGCTCTGGACGGCGTAGTAAAAAATGGTCTTCGATCTTTTTTTCAGCGAGTATATCGTCTGTGTGTAATACTAGCGCTTGTCTGCACCTATTCTAAAGCACCGGAATGGACGAAGGGGGAAGAAAGCACTTCAAGGAAACGATTATAAAAAAGGTACAGATATAGACAGTCAAGGGGTTGGTTGGTATGCTATCCTTCTATCGCTTTACGCTAGTCCCAAGATCAACCCTGCGATGCTCTCGGGAAGTCCATGTGGTGTATCGCGCAGTTTTGGCGTTATTAGTATAATCTCTCTAATTTCAAATGACTTCCGAAGCATAGCCAAGCTAGAAAACGACTTATCTGTGGCGGGCGTTCTACTCCATCTGGGTCGTGCGGTAGTATCGAGACCTTGACACTGACTTTTCTCATATTACATATTCCCGGTGGCCTTATTTGTCCTATTCAAATGGCCGGAATCTTACGGTTAGTCCTTCTTCATGCTGTCCTACATGTCATCAAGTCAGGCAAAAACGAACAGTGAGGAAGATACAGAAGGCGAGGCAGTCAACATATCTCATGTAAACATACATAGTAATATATGCACGTAAGGCTGTACTGGCAAGGTGCAACTATTATCTGGAACGCTATGTGATTGGTCAGGCTTTTCCCAACAGTCGGTTGGGCACTTATTAGTTGTAAGAACTGGACGTATGAATATGGATTGTGCGTCCGGCAAATGCGATGACGAAAACAGACAGACACATGAATGGAACTGCATGAATCAAGCGAGTTATACCGATGAGTTCTGTTCAGTATATCCTTTCTCTGCTCTTTACTACACATACGAAAAGCTTTTGCTCTATCATCTTTATTATCACCCTATCTCTTTACGGTGTAACTCTATATCTAATAAACAGTCCCCAGTCACCACTAACATGTATCTATTTTGTTTTGAAGACAAGGATTCGTAGGTGTATCGGAGGGTTCCTTCGTGCTTTGGCCCAATTCATCGGGCGTCCCAAATCGGCCATAACCCCGGTGTTCCTGAGCTTCTAGTAGTACGTCTAACGAACTTATTGCATTTACATATAACTAATTAAACAATATCTGTTAGTAAATTGCATCAGGCTATCTATCATATGAATGTCTTGGTAGCTGCAGCAAATCAATATGCACTGGAACATTACCGACATGATACCTAAACCAAAGCAAAACAGTATGAAAGTATGAAAAGCACTAATGGAATCAAAGTGAAGGACTAGAGTAGCAAGATCAGGCCTCATTATCAATATTCTAGATATCCAACGCCAATCAGATTGATTATTTGGGGCATTCCGTTGTGATAGGCTAGCTGTAGTACTACTAGAATGCGAAAGCAGATTTTCTCATACTGCATGAATTCTTAAGCGGCAGTATGATATGGGATAACAAAACGAGGTTCATATCGGTGGAAGGTCTGAGATCTGACAGTTAGTTCCCTCTTGGCCAGTGAGTAATAAACTCGTTTTCTTCTTAGCCGCTGGTAACATTCTGGACTCATTACTCTGATTTGTTCGTGTTTTTCCGATACTTTAACTAGCAAACTATTCGTAACATATACGCTGAGCTACTTTCCTTTTTAGTCTTGGGGGGGGGGGGGCTGACTCACCTATGATAGAAATAATAGGTGCCCCTCCTCGCGTAAATATAAAAAATTAGACCAAGTAGGCTCTATAAATATGACAGAACATAGATCTAAGCAATATTCTTAGCGAGCTACTGCTCTATGAAGGCTTACGACTATGAACTGCACGATTTGATATTTTCATACATACATGTGCCATATTATCTGCAGATTATAGAACGGGCTAGTTATTACTACTATGTACATAAAATTTGGTTTTATACTAGTTATATATTTTATAAAGGAAAGGAAAGAAAAAAATTCTAACAGGATTGAAAATCGGGTCCCAGATGAAAGCCCTAAAGATCACCATGATGGGTTCGTAAGAATAGAGAGAACCCTGAAGCTCTGATGAAGGTCTTTTCCATATCAGGTTTAGCGAAAGAATCACGGGCATTTTCTTTTTGCTCTTCATGACGTAACCCTTGTAAACCCTGCAATCCAGCTCTGGCACGCCGTATTGCAATTTACTTGAGGTCTTTTTTTTTTTTTTTTTT
>LXKZ01000272.1:0-20668 GCA_001856765.1 Endoconidiophora polonica | reverse complement strand
TTTTTTTTTGGGGGGGGGGGTTCTCCCTCGTCTTCTAGTTCCGCACTTTGTTCGCCGACTATTTAAAGAAAAGAGGTTTTTGTTCCTTTCACTATATTTTCTTTTGAAATTGACTTGGGCTCTTGACAAAAGTAGAAATATGATTATTCGTCAGGAGGGTGCCCAAAAGTAAGAACGATGATGCTAGAGGTGGTAGGAATAGGAAAGATAGCAGCAGAAACAGTAACAGTATCTGTAGTCGCTACTGAGTCGCCAATAAAGTATAACTGTTCATTCTGTTAGTCAAAAGCCGTAGTTTTGTCTTGGGACCTGCCTCATCGACTTCGCAGACGGGATAGCAGGGGTTCGTTGAACAGAGATCTGAGCCAGTCAGTTTGTCTGGGTGCCAACAAAAAGAAAATGAGAGAACGAAGGAAACGGTGGAAGAGAATGAGGGGACAGAGCCAAGTTGCGACTAGGGCATCAAGAGGAACAAGGACAGGTGAAATAAGAGAGAAGAAAGAGAGACAGAGCAAAGAGCAAAGAGCATAGAGGAAAGAAGAATGACTGAAACGAGAGAACAGAGACAACAAGTAAATGAGAAAACCAACTCCAGGCCAAGAAGGGAATAGCCTGTAGCAGAAACCCAACAAGACATATTAGTAGAGGTTCCAGCCCGGGTCCATGTCCAGGATGCTTCCACTTTGGTCAAGCCCAGGTCCGTCCACTTGTCAAGGATATTAAGTCTAGGGCTTCCTTTATGCTAGTTCCATTTTTTTCTTGTAATTATTTGTTGCCTTGTTGGCTACTTGTTGTCTCATTTCTCATTTCTCATTTATCGGTTTTTTATTTTTATTTTATTTCGCAAGTGTTCTGTCTGTGGACTTATTCACTGGATTATCCATTCCCCCCTGGCCATAGTCTGGCGTCGACTTCTTGCTCTTTGGTGCTGGCCTCGAGTGTAGTCCAGGGAGGGCTTCAGGACGAATGAGAAAACGCAAGCGAGAACTAAAAAACAAGATATTAAAAAGAGGAAAAGGATACTATTGCTAGTAAAACGAAGGGGCATGTTATGCGTCTACCATAAACACTAACAGCTACTTACCGCTAGGAGGCAATGACCTGGTCCGGTCTCAGTCTCACGATAGTTGCTACTGCTACTACTACCAATAAGACAATAGTATCGACGGGTAGAATCTGGCACTTGTTGGTGGATTATGTGGTAAGAGGTAAATATAAATCAGTCTTCTTCGACGAGTGATTTAGTTCGTCGGGTCCTAGATTAGGGTATTAAGCAGCAAGGACAAGGATTTTGGTGGACTTATACAAGTGCTTAGTATAACATTAGAACACTGCAAATTAGCATCAGCAGAGTTATTAATGGCGGCTAATTATTTGTATTGTATGCCAATACTCGAGCATGTGACAGAAGGACAAAGAGATTTCGCCCTTTTTCTTAGCAGGACGCAGGCTTGCTCCCAAAGTCAAGTCATTGCGTTTGCCACCTCTAGATGGACGCGGACATGCAGCTGTGCGCATCTTATGCCCAAACAAGGGAGTCAATTTTTCCCGTGCATGTGGTATTTCCCATGAACTGTCGGGTTTCTTCGTCTATGGATGTAGGAGGAAATGACAGTGCGCTATATTCGGAGCTCACACTGGATCATCTCCGGGGGCTGTAGGCGACCTCAAAGAAGCCCAGTACAAATCTATGCCTTGAGCGCACTCTTTTTTCCTAGGTTTTTTTTTCTTTATTTATTTTGATTTTATAACAACAAAGTTCACGCAACACGATATATTTGAAGACGAAGAACAGGAGGAGGCCACTAAGAGGACTGAATTCTAAGGCGCACCGACGGCGACGCCCGTAGCCTAAAACCAAGAACTTCGTTTCTTATATAATATAATCCTTTTTGTACGTATATAAGCGGGCCAGTTCGAGCTAGTGCCTGATTGTTCCAAGTCAGTTATATCGCAACTAGCGAATCAAAGCTTTTCTTCCAGTTGATTTTGCTTTATCAGGGGCCTAGAGATAGTATGTCTGTCCATATAGCCTAAGTTTGGGGTGATGAACCTGGCTATTATGGCACTATCTTGCAAGTATCCTCCCACACCATGTTTCTTCCTTCTAATGGTTTCTGCGGGGGAGTGAACGAGAATAGAGGGATAATAATACGGGTGAACGGACTCTTTCTTTTCTTTGTCTGTTATTTGATACCGCATGTGTTGTTACTGTATTTTATCTACACTAACTCTATGAATGAATGGAGAAGAATGGGAGCCAAGTTCCGGCCCCAGAAGCGTAGCGAGGAGTCTTTGAGAGAGGCGGGAGATGAGAAGCCCCCCCCAATATATTTTCCAAGGCTGTTGCTACTACGATGCATGATAGTGTGGTGTTCGTGATGGCGGAACCAAACAAAAAGGCTAGGAGAAAACGCTATATTTATTATTTATATATTTTTCCATTTTACTTTTTTCCTCAGTCTTTTCTGGCGACGAATAGTGCCAGCTGATGGGCGAGCCTATGAAAGACCGAGTACCAAGACTGATTAGCATAGCGTTGCTGATAATATCGGATAGTAGCAAACTAGCACTATCTGTTGTACCACGACTTGCCAGGATGGCCCTAGTCGACTGTTAGTGCTAGAATCCAGAGTTCTGATACCGTAGAGCCATATCTCGTCACGTTCGCCCTCCCTGTTGCTTTGGCTGCCGGCCCCAAAAAGCCTAAAGAGGGCTTCTATCCCGGTGCCAGCCCAGGTCGGCCACTAATAGCAAACCTTGGCCTTACGAAGCCATGGTATGGCCTGGATAGTCGAGAATTTGGATTCAGTCTATCTGGTTCTCTTCTTTCTGTTCACCACCTGAACAATGCCTGCCTTGCCTAGTATCTATATCAGTGTCGTCTACAGGTGGGATATCTGATATAGACAGACATCTCTCACATCGTCTTGATATCTCAGACGGGATAATACGCCAGATGGCCATAGATGAGCAGCCACCCGGGAGGCGCCATCTTAAAGGTACCGTCACCGCAGAGAAAGAATGCACCTCTTTTTTTGCCCATGATTCATCTGCTTCATAATGTTAGTCGAAGCTGGTCATCTCTTGCACCGCTCTGGCTTGTTTCTTGTTTGCGCTCCCCAAATATCTGGTCCCCTGTTTCCTCTCTTTTCTCATTCTCTTCATCCTGATTTCCTTCCTGTCACCTTTGGAGAGTATTTTCTGCTTAATATATTTTCTTTTTATTTCCTCTTCTTTCTCTTTTTTCTTTTCCGTTCCTTCGCGCTCTTCGGTTTTTTTTCTTTCTTTTTTTTCTTCTGTTTTAGTTATCTAGAATTCTAGACCTTCTTCTCCTTCTTGCTACTGGTTGAAGCACAACATAGTCCGCTTCTCTGCTCCATCTCGTGACATTTCTTGAATTTCTTAATCCTTTTTTTTTTCTTTTTTTTCTTTTTTTTTTTTTCTTTTCTTTCGCTCAAGCTTGAGGATCGGAGCTCTAAAGAATATCACAGGCGCATACTTACACCACGTTGCGTAACTACCCTCTATATCTGTTTACCGCACCTCTGTTGTTGCTATTCCCTGCGCAACATTGTACAAGAGCAAAACTGCCCTACTTGCATAGCGTAGCTGCCACAACCACCCTCACCACCATCAATCATCATATCCACAACAGCAGCAACTTCAATCTTCGTTGTCTACCTTGCTTGGCCCACCTCTCCAAATTCAAATGCTGCTGTATCTAGCCGACTAACTAAAGCATTCTATATCTAATCGGCCTACACCCTAGCCGCAGCCTCATCATCTGCCCGTTCTCATTTGCTGACTCCCGTTACTGTTCCGCACCCGTCTAATTATCGGATCTCCTACCGCTCTCTTACCATTGCAGCATCTAGCCTCAGCCTCGTCTGTCACCTACAGTCTCTCTCTGCCTCTTTTCTCAGCGCCTTGTCGTCCCAGATCAGTTCCTCCTCAGTGTGGCAGGTCGAATCCTTCTGTCAGGTGTCTTTTCTCTCTTTCTTATATCTGAGAGCTCTCGCCTTGCTCCCCCCCTCCCTCCCCTAGCTTCCCGGCCGCCTACTATTTATTTTTCACTGTCACGACTTCTAAGGCTTCCAGACTTGACCGTCTTGTCTTCCCTTTCTTCATCTTTGTTCCTGTATCATACCACGGCAACATCCGAGCTGTTCTTCTCTGTTGTCTCTGCCCTGACTTCTGTCCTATCTGCTGTCTCTTGCTCTAGCTAAGTGTTTTAAGACCTTCGCCTATTCCGGTCCTGGTCTCTGCTGTTTTTGTCCTACCTTGCTGCTCATCGTCCACACGGTATGCATAACGTGAGAAACCGGCCGTTGGGAAGCATATTACTCGCCTTGACTACCGCAAGAAGAAGAAGAAAGCTAGTTGGAGTCTGATAGGACGCCCGCTTCTTGTCTTTTCCCTCTTCCATCCATCCTCCATCTCCCACAACCTTACGCCGACGATCATTACTCAAATTGCAGCGCCAGTCGCAAAAAATACTATTACGTTCGGGGCTACTTCTATCTGTCAGCCTACCCAAAGGAGTGACTGCAACCGCATCTAGCATCTGCTCCGATCATTATTCTACATTAGCTTGCACTTGACCTGATTTTGAGTCCGCACTTGTCCTCCACTGTGTGAACATACGTTTAGCACTTCTACTGGGATTTTTAGTACCAGAGCGCACCACATCACATCGCTCTCATTCCATTGCTGCCTTGCTTGATTCTGACCCTCCCCACCTGTTCTCTGGTCCCTGATACCAATCGCTAGCAACTATCTTCGCTGCTACTACCGTCGTGATTCATCATATTTCCGGCCTTGCTTGTAGCCTGTGAAACTAAAATCCACTAGTTGGTCATCTACCAAAGCAGTAGTTGATCTCGCCGTCATAAGCCTACAATTGTTTAATAGCTACAGCGACGTTAAACGTAGTTCACGCTACTCTTACTGTCTACTAATTAACTTTGGCTACCGCAAGTACTTTCTGTTTGACCTAGAATATCTTCGAGTCCCTCCTCTTCGCCTTCATCAGGGTTTACGCAACACTCTGTGCTAATCGTCAATTGCTGACTTGTTCGTGGCGTACACCTCACCTAACAGACATTACAGCAAATCGTTGATTCTCTTGTCTCGATTTCTTTCCGTTCCGCAACTTGGCGATCTGCGCCTTGGTGTCTAGCCTTATAATCGCCGTTTTCCGAGTGTCTGGTTTCAAGATTTTCAATCTGTGCTTTTGCTAATATCCACCTCGCTGTTGTACAAGTACACTTTGAGCATCACCTGTGGAATATTTAGACTCCTTAATCGTCCACATCTCGATCCTGTCCCAATTTAGGCGTTCACGTACATTGAAGTTATCTCATTGTGAGAAAAAAAACTAGCTTATTTTATAGGCATCACATATATATATCAGACCACTGTTGATCTATCTCTTTTTCTTCGACTTCTTCCTTCTTTTCTTTCAGACTCGTCTGATTCCACTAGCCCGTTTTACACTCGAACGGACTACTCATTCTCTATCGGTCCACCAAACGGCATATTTGTGCCGTAATAGTCAAGCTGGCTGCCTCTTACCTTCGGCCTTTACACTCTTCTAGCTTTATACCCCCTTCAACATTGCCCACCGTGATTGATTACGCCCGCCCTTCGATGTTTGCCCCGTCGCAGCCTCCGGACCGGGGTCAACAAGGTGTCCGGAACCCTTTCATTCCATTTGGGCTGCCTAACCAGACCTTCTTATCACTGGTAAACAATGTGCTCTCCGAAATTCAGCCCGTATCTGGTTCTTGGCCCGACCAGGACTGTACGTTTGCCGATGTGGGTGAATACCTCGTCAAATGTAGCGAGCTGCTAGCTGATGTTGCCGATAAACTTGTCAACAATCAACACTTGCTTTATCAGTTACACCAGGCCCAACAGCAGCCACAATGGGGTCGAGACAACTTTAACTACCCTTTCTACTTGACTCATAAGCATGAGTCGCTCAAGTAAGTTGCTAATTCTTTATTTCTTAGAACGAACACTTGCTATGAATTATAGCACATAAAAGTAGTATGTCTGTGCCAAGGTACTAACAGCTTCCATAGAAATATCTCTTCGACACTGAGAAACACGGCAGATAGTCTTCGTATGGAATGGACTAAAAGTGACCATCCACCACACTCCCACCATCAACATCAGCAACAACCGCGGGCTAGTATTGGAGTGCCTGCACCGTATGTACCTGATCATCACCAACAACATCAGCAGCACCAGCAACATAACGCCCATGCCAACCACCAACGGTTGCCCACTATGCCTCAAAGCGCTGTACCGGTTTCTTCAGTTGTATCTGGTCCACCTACGTCTTCTCAGCAGCACCAGCAACAACAGCCACAGCAACAACCACCTGTTCCTGTTTCCTCTGGCCTTGGTCCTGCATCCGCCACAGCTGCTGGCCCAGTAACGACTTTGCCTCGTCGAGATCCCCCGACAAACCGGTTTCCACCAGTAGGCCCATATGGTGCTCCCCAGAACGGCGGAAGTGTACCTTTCGATCAAGACTCTGCGTATCCTTTATCAGGACCAGGCTCTGCTGGCGGTATGGAGCCAATGGATGATGAGCTTTCCGCTTTGGACGAAGAAAGAGTGCGTCAGTTATTGAGTCAGCCTCAGCACCGTGGTGTGGGCCAACATTACTGCCCGCTCCACGAGCGTTGTGATAAGGGCGGCGTGGGACCGGAAGGTACCATTCGCCTCTTTGAGCGAAACAGCGACTTTAGGTATGCAGTATCACAAGGTCTACTTGGCCTTGAGTAGTTGATGAGGAAAAGCTAACATATTCATAGAACCCATCTCAAGAAGCACGTCAAGATGTATAAATGCCCTGTCCTCGGATGCAAAAACGTTGAAGGCTTTGGCCGTAAGGACCAACTTGAGCGCCACATTCGCACTACCAAGCATGGACCATCGCCTCCCGGAACCGGCCTGCCTCAGCCTCCAACGCAAATGGCAGGACCGCCTCAAGAACAATTCCCTCCGCCCATGACGCATCGGTATTAATCATAAACATCAAGATTATCCTCAATAGTGCTGGCCTTGTGCATGATATTTCAACGCCCTCAAAGTACTAGGATACTTGATCTTGCGCCTCCAAATATGATTCTTATTGTATCTGGCGTCATACTAATATACCGATTGGCCACATATAAGTCTGTCCTTCCCAAATTGGATTAGCTTTACGTCAAGGGCACTTAGTGTTTTTTATTTGCTTTTGTTTTACAGGATAACGCTGTGCAACTTGTTGTATTCACTTCTGTTTATATCCCCTTCCCCCTTCTTTTTTGACATATAAGTATGTCTCAACTTTTTGACATTATTTGCATTTTGGTTTTTCTTCCATTTGATTATCTTATCTTTTGTGTTTTCTTGTCCTCCAGCGAAGCGAAATCGTTGTTAATGACAAACTTCTACGAACGAGACGACGATGCCACGAGATACTTTCTCTTCTTACCATTTCCGGCTTCTTCATCTGCATTTCGTCTGTTAGAGATGCTCATATCTCCTAAGTCTCTTTTTTTATTTTCAAGGATACTGCCCTTGTCATCTATTGTGATTTCATATTACAACGCCTTCACTTCTCATCTAACTAACTCACCTTATATTTTATCTACTGTATTAGTTCATTTTGTATTCTCTTTGTGAAAATAAACGTCTAACGATATATCCTTCTAATTCCTTGCCTTTTCCATAAGTTTGAAATTCGATATCTGCTCAAAATTGTACCTTTTTGCTTGTAAACTAAAATCTCATTGTCACGAAAAACCATCTCTATAGTAGGTTTGCTAATTATAATAAGGGACATTGTGTAATTTAACTGCCCACTTAGGGTTATATATGTTAGTAGGGTTAATATAGTAACATATCATGAATGGTGCAATCATAATACTGCAAATCAAGACCTTATTTCTTGATTTTTATAAGCAACAATTCCAAGTTACAGGCATTCACAATATGGAGATAACTGATGGTATAACCTCATGAGACATCCCAGAGAGCAATGACTAGGCTATGAAAATGTGTAGGTCTTTGGTGAGTTTTTCATGGTGAACTATCGACAGAAATCCCCGAACGGCAGGGCAATGGTTCTCTTTTTAGGCCGTTTTCCATTGACGCTTCAATTTGATCCAATAAAAGCTCGTGGCGAGACGTTTGCGAAACCCTGTTTTCGACAACCGCTGGGCTGGCCGTTAAAATGTCGTAGTAGGGTTGATTTGGTTGGCCATTAAGCGCCCCGAGAAGGAACGCTTGTGGACCTATAATAAAGACATGAATTTACCAAACGGATGCCCGCATTGATTGATCTACATCGTATAGATCAAGACCGGAGTGAAATAAAAAGAAATAAAAAGACAAGGAAAAAAGCTCGACACTGCACTTTTGCATCATTCTCGGAGCCATTGTTTAGGAGGAGAGTGTTACAGATGGCTCGAGGAATACAGATGTGTGGATAGATACAAACTCTGAAAATATGTGATTCCGTCTCGTCTGAATCGGTAGATGCAGAGCAACATAGAAAGAATATGATATCGATCACGTTGTAAGTGCTACTTACCGGTGATTCGTCCTACTGTCAATTTACAGAAATCTTTGTTCTTTGTATCAAGGCTTAAAAAAGAGGCAAGTACTACTAGTTAGAAGAAGAGGAGGGAGGATATGCTACAGGGATATATATCAAAGTTTATTTTGAGTTTGTAAGGGCTTTTTTTTTTGCAAGGTTTTTTGTTAGTTTAGTTGACAACGTTTTGTTCTATATTATTGGATGGCTTTGAAATCGGGTTTGCGCATATGGATGGATTGCGGAGAAGAATCGATTAGCTCTCCTACCAGTCATTAGTAGTACTGATAATAGTAGTAGAGATAATAGGAAGAGGAAGAAGAGGAACTGGCAAGACGATCGTGTATGCTAGGGACTATCTGTTCCTGTGGATTTCCCTAGGCAATGAAACCACCATTGCTGGCGGCTATTCTTCCTTGTTCTCTAGTTATTAGAAATGGGAAGAATGCTTGTCTGTCATTGATGTCATACAGCAAGCCTACAATAAAAGAGATAGTAACAAAGGAATTGACATGCCTGCATATCGACCCCCCCTCCCCGGCTACTGACATGTGCCCTTTTGAGATGCTCAAAGGCTTCCTTTGGCATCGAGAATCGACTGGCTGTGGTTACTTCTAGAGGACACAACTTGAACGCTTGTCCGTCAATGATAAAGGAACGATGGGCGTTTGCGACGCCAGCGGAGATGGCTCTTGACGCATCCAATAATAGAAGAATATGTATATACTCCATGTTGGTTGGTTGATTAGTAAGTAGTACTTTGATGCCTGGTTGCTATGGCTGTTTTTGTTAAGTTTCTGACGATATATCCAATTACTTGCCCACATTTTCTTCTCGTGCCTTCCCAATTGTGTTCTTCCCATTGTGACTTGGTTTGTAGCATCGTTCTCTTCTCTTTCTCTTCTTCTTCAGCATAGCATGACAGTTTGATTTTCATTGAAACATTTTCATTCTTTCCTTTCCTTTGTTGTTCATCTCTTCTACCATAGAGCATAAAGAGACCAGCTTCATATTCTGCATTCAAGCGTTTCCTTGTGACCTTTTCACAGCCTCGAGCCTTTTGATATTCTTTCTTCAACCATTTTTCCTCGACGTGGTTCTATCTTTCTTTGACTTCCTCCTTGTTTCCTTGGGAGTAACTCATTGTACGGCTCAAGACTGGTCTTCAGCCTTTGTGTTATCTCTATATTTTCTCAATTTCATTTGTTCTCTTCTTTATTTGTCTTTTTTTTCATCACCATCATATTCATCGCAAGTGTGACGCTACTTGCTCTCTGCCTCCGTATCACGAGGCTACTCTCACTTTCTCTCTCGATTCACCACTCTGTTTGTCTCTACATCCGCTATCACCATGGCCTTTGGAAATGGCCTTGCCTCCCGGAGAGGCGCTGATAGTCACGAAATGCCAACTGTCCCTTCTAATATCCAGACCCGAACCATAGACTTTTCAGAACTACGCAATATCCCACATCTCAAGCTCACACATGTTCCACACTCACATACGCCATACCTTGGGCTACGTGCCCGCCTCTCTCAAGTCTGGCTAAACCGCTGGACTGTGCTTCTACTGTTGGTGCTTGTCAAACTGCTACTCACTATCGGCACTCTACACGATAACATTGACGATGCCAAGGAGAAGGCACTGTCAGCTTGCACTAAGGTTGAGGACGTTGGGAGCTCTTTTGCTTCTATGCCCCATTACCTTTCTTCTGGCGTGAATGAGGTGTCTGCTAGTGGCATTGAACATGCTGTTGATGGCATGGTCAGCGCTATGGAACTGTCGCTCACAATAGTCAAAAATCTTGTCCTCTTTGTTATCGGCATGATGACTTCTACCTATGTCTGCCTAGCCACATCCTTGGTTCATAGTGGCCTTAGTGTGGCCACTAACGTTACGGAAGAGGTCACTGATGCGATGAACAGTGTTATTTCCAGCATAGCAGCCTCGATCTCTGGCACTGCCTCAGACCTACAGGATACAATCAACTCATTTGCCAACGAGATAGAGAGCTCGGTGCTTGGCAGTCTAGTTGACAGTATCCCTACTGTCAACTTTACAGGCGACATTGACAAGCTGAAGGATATCAAAATTAATACTACGAATTTCGTTAACGACTTAACCATACTCAACGACAACATCCCGACTTTCGATGAGGTCAAAAACATCACAGATGAAGTTATCTCGGCTCCTTTCGACCTTATCAAGGAAGCTATTGACAATAAATACGGCGACTACACATTCAACCGTTCAGCTTTTCCCGTGGCTGCGAAGCAATCTTTGACGTTCTGCTCTGATAATGACAGCTTGAGCAACTTCTTCGAAGGCCTTTACAAAGTTGCGCGCGACACCCGTATCGCATTCATTGTTATCTTGGTTCTGATGGCCGCTGGCGCTTGTGTTCCCATGGCCTGGGCTGAGATTTGCCGATGGAGACTTGAGAGAAAAAATGCAAAGTTGATAGGCTTATCTCAGTATGACCCTATGGATGTTATCTACATCGCTTCGCGCCCGCACTCGACAGTTTGGGGTATCAAACTGGCCTCACGATTCTCTGGAAAAAACCAAGTTCTGGTGCGTTGGGCATGGGCATACATGACTACTATGCCTGCCTTACTAGTCCTGTCGATCGCTATAGCAGGCTTTATTTCGTGTCTTTTCCAGTTCATTATATTGCATCTCCTGCAGCAAAAGGTTCCCGAGCTCAGCGAAGAGGTCGGTGCATTTGCGGATAACATTGTTGATGCCCTGAAAAACTCTTCTAATGAATGGGCAGCTGGCGCCAACGGTGTTATCGGCGACTTCAACGCTGAACTCAACAGCGAACTTCTTGGCTGGGTTGAGAACGGTACTACGACGATCAACAATACTCTCAACACCTTTACTGACGCCATGGAAACTGCTCTTGAAACTGCCTTCAACGGCACTGTTCTGAAGGATGTCGTTTCTGATGTCGTGTACTGCTTGATTGGCCTCAAGATCGCCTCGGTGCAAAAGGGCTTGACATGGCTACATGACCAAGCTAACATTTCGTTCCCTGAATTCCCCAGCGATGTCTTTAGTGCTGGCGCAAACGAGAGCCTAGGCCAGGACTCTGACCTGACAACTTTTTTATCCAGCCCCTCTAGTGTCACTAGTGATGAAATTTCAGGAGCTGTTGAGAACGTGATCACTAAGCTACAGCACGCGCTTGTTACCGAGGCTCTGATTTCGCTCGGTGTCTTTTTGGTATATGTAGTCGTAGTACTGATTGGTATGCTTCGTGCTATGATTGGCATGGCCAGTCAAGAAAAAACTCGTGCTGAAGGTGGCGGTGGCTTCAAGTTTCAGGATGCTCCGCCGATATATACCCCGGATGATGTGTACAACAGCTCCTCGCAGAGTCTCAACAACATGGCTGCAGCGCACAACATCCCCAAATCGACCCGTCAGTACAGCAGCTCATCAGAGGGCGAAGGCTCAATTGATAATGTCCCCCTCGACAACATCTACACAGGCGGCTCGGCCTACACTACCAATGAAAAAGTATCAATGGTTCATGGTGGCACGGCGCAGGCCGTGGGAGCAGTGGGCCATGCGCGTAAGAGCTCGTATGGTGAAGTAGCACTGGACAGTCATAACGGACGGAGCTAGGAAACCGTCCACGGCTGTGTTAGTCCCGAACAGGGCTTCAATCCGGCCGACTACCAGATGGGCTGCACACGGACAGGAGCCACTGTCAACCCGACTCCCGAAACTACCAGCGCTGCTGCGGCCAATGGCAATTTAGGCCATGGGACGACCATGTACCGAAATCGGTCTTCGAGCCGGCCAGCTCGGGGCCCCAATGGCAACGGCTTAACTGTAAATGTCTTTGATGACTCGTATGCATACTCGACATCGATGCAGAGCCCGGCATATGACAGCAACCCATTTTCAGATGCTGAGCGAATACCACATAGACGCGCATAGTCTTGTCATACTGTGTTTCTGTTTTTTTTTTCTTATCGCTTTCTTTCTTGTTTTGTCTCTCTGCTAGGTCGCTGTATCATTTTGAGACTGTATTTCCTTTGTCTTTATTGTTTTCATTTTTTCAACTTTTTATTTTCAATGCTATGGTTTTATTCGGTAAATAAGAGTCTTACCGAATACTGGTTTTATAGAGTCGTTAATTTTTGTTTCTCAGGCATCACCATTATCCTCTTTGTTTCTATTTTTTCACTTCACGATCGTTGACATTTTGATGACTTGAAGAACTGGGGTTTCAGGATAGATAGGCTAGGCGCATATTTACACATTTCTCGTTTTCAAGGAAGGTTATTTTTTATTTATTTCTTTACTTTTTCATAGTTGACTTCTAATAGCCGGATTGTTAAAGATTTCGATCGCAAAGAACGTGGATATATGCTTCTAGAGTGAAATATCCCTCATTTTAACTCCATCGCAGCTTCTCATGCTGGTGAAAGAGAAACAGCTGGTTGGCCAGTAGGTTTATATTTGGATTTTAACCCAAAACATGCATGAATCAAGAGAAAGAGAAGAGTCTCAAGAAAGCGGTTAGACTAGACGCGAAAGGTGAGGATGCAGTAAATCGTAGATAACTATCAGATTGGGCCGTATTTTGATAGCTATGGACTCATCAAGTATTGAGAAAGACACGAGCAAGCCGATCCCATTGTTTGAGTACATATCTAAAGAAGGCCGTCGAAGCGTAATCCATGTATGCTTCATACCACATTGCATATATTGGAGCAAGATTCGGACACTCGCTATCTTTATCTAGCTTTCATATTTGTCCAAGGCAAGGCACACACTTGAAGTCAGCCGTGGGTAAAGGCCCAGTATCAGTCAGCCAGAGAGAGAATATCAGGAAATATATGAAACCACATAACATTATATAGTAGGTTTGCTGAACAAGACGAACAATGCAAAGTCTTGATAGCGGCAGCGCTTACGGTAAGCCTGGAGGAAACAGAATAGCCGCCACCCAGGTTCTACATAGTAACCTCTGTGCGCGTGGTTTCTACCGCTTCTTCTTCTAGCTAGGATGAATGAACTATGACACTGTGCTTTTGTCAAGGGTGCTAGTAAGTTGCATGAAAACCGGGCGTTGTTCTTTCATGGAAAGCCAGGGCAAGATTCTCTTTGAGTGTCTGTGTGTTAAAAGAGAAACAGAAAGAAGAACCGCCTATTAAGGGCGGCGACCATCGTAAGAAATGTGTACAACTGTACTACCTGGACGTACAAAAAGCAAGCCCCTACTTGATGACGCCACGCCAATGATATGTGTTATGTATGAGCTGCCACACTACCTACGCGGGGCCTCGGCAATTTATGGTTAAATGGCTGGTGGCCTATTTACAATGCAGAACAAGATTATATCAGCAACTTGGATCCTGAAAACGCTTATCACAGTGTAAGAAACTGGGGCGTTTATTGATCAGTAGTCATTTCCATCATACAATGACCTACGAAGGAATATAGTGCTTGTTTATTTTGAATTCTATATAGTAGCCCACAGCATAAAACAATCAAACAGCGGGACGCTTACTATGTAGCCACACAAGGACGCTGGCAGGTTTCAGGCCTTGTAGGAAATAGCCATCGAAGGAGGAAGGAGTCTCGATATGTAACTTGTAAGCAGGTAAGGATGATGAGGTGTACTTGAGGTGTCTAATCCATGAGACCATAGTACAGGCCTAGCCATCTAACCAGCCAGCCTTCAAAAGCAAGAATGCTTAGAGCTACTGAGTCTGGATAGCTAACTGGCTGACAAAGGAGGAAGAACGATATGCTGAACAAGTCGGTTGACAAAAAGCTCCTAAAAGAAGACTGGCGCAGAAGAAAGTTTTGCTATAGCCTCTAAGTTTATTTTGCCTTTCTCCCCTTCTTTGATTTTTCTGTTGTTCGCGCAATAGCCAGTAACTTGTGTTCAGTCATTCAGCTTCTGCTCTCACACAAACGCCGCTACTCTGCTCTTTAGTCAACAATTAGTCAACAATCTCACCAAGATCTGTCTGTACTACAGTACACCTGGACAAGTATCCGTACTTGGGCATCCATCCTTGCATTGTTTCCTGCATCTCTCCTCTTTCTAGACATCCAGTACAGGTTTCCTTTTGGCACAACCATAAAAAATAGACAAGGAAGAAAGACAAGCTATGTCGAAATCGACTTCTTCCACCACTATCCTTCGGCCACGGACGATTCTCGGGCCGCTCACGACGACCTTCACCCCCGGTGGATACTGTCTGACGCCCGTTGGCGGCTGCTGCGACTATGCGTGGCTTGGCCAGATTTGCTCCGAGTCGACGACGCTAGACGATACATCATGCTGGCCAACCACTAGCGACGGCCTGCCGACAACTACGCAGCCGTTGAATGGTTGGGGCTTCTACTCGCCAGGCCTAATCTGTCCGGCGGGCTTTACATCAGCGTGTACGGCGATCGAAGGCTCGGTCAGTGACTGGCATATTCAGTTTTCGCTGACGGCGAGCGAGACAGCCGTGGGATGCTGTCAAACGTAAGTTGGAGATGTCCCATATACAACAGATACTAGGGGTTTTGTCATGTTCACTTGTGCTAACTTGTACCGGCTCGCTCGGCGCGTAGAGGATACGGGTGCACAAACTATGCTGGCTACCAGAGCTGTGTCAAGACAGTATCGATCGGCCAACTTACGACGATTGGCTGCTTCGACGCCGATAGCATCTCGTTAGGCTTCAAATCGCTATCTACCGACCTCATCGTAGTCGGCCCAATGATCCAGATCAACTGGCGCTCCGAAGATCTTGCCAGTTCTAGCACGACAGCCAGCACAAGTGTCACGGACAGCACGGCGTCATCTGGTGGTACATTGACGAATACACAAGCGACGTCCACAGGGTCTTCTTCGCTTTCATCTTCTTCTAGTAAGCAAATCTCTACGGGAGCTGCAGTCGGCATTGCCATTGGTGCATCGGCTGCTGTGTTTGGCGTCTCGACGCTGGTGTTTTTGCTGTGGCGCAGACGGAAGAAGGCAGTTTTAGGCCCCGTGGATATGGCGACGTCGGTGTCAGATTCCCACGGAAAAAGGAAGTCATACCTGCATGAGGCTAAGGTGATGATTCCATCAGAGCTGGAAGGCCTGAATGATCCCGTCGAGTTGTCGGGAATTAGCTCTGTACACCGCCGCTGACCGCGAGATTTATATGGACGAAGTCTAGTGTGCGATGGGGCACCATCGTATGCCTGGAGGGACCTTTAATGATATATTATACGCAATGAAATTTGTTTGTTTAGACAGTGTATGCTTGCCTGACTTGGCGAGCGATTATCTTATAGTGACAAAATACCGATTATCACGTCGCCCACGTATCAAATTTCAAAGCACACATCAGATGAATATACTGCGTGTAAACCCATAGAATTATGAGATTTGAAGCATATAAACATATAAAAAGCTTAGCCAATTTTGGATAGAAAGTTCGGCTGTACCTGACGTCATACGTTTAAACATGCATACAGTCCACTTCCGGATGTCTGTTTATAGCATCAATGGGCATGAGGCTGTTCCTAGCCTAGCTTTGAGAGCTTACTTTAAGTATACATGATGTTTATAAAATGGCAAGTCGCAAGCATTCCTTCCATATGGACCATTACTTTAACACGTCCCTCGAAACTATTCCACCAGAAGCTGTTCCTTAGAGCATATCAAGATATGAGAGCTTGTTGCTGTGATTATAGAGCTAAGTGATTAGTGCTGGACCAGATTACTTAGGCGCGATGCGATGTCGTGTTAATAAAGTTGAACACTAAACCAAAGACCTATTACTGGCCAAGATTAAGACTCGACCTCCAAGATAAAAATAATAAAAACAGTCAGTGATACAAACTAGGTGCAGAATATGAGTCTACTAAGCTACTGGTACTCTTCATGAAAATCTGGACTAAGATTGTGCTACTGATCACTTACCAAAAGGAAAGAGCTTAGAGATGATAGCCTTCCAGAATGCTTTAGATAGGATGTATTAGGGTGAAACATCATTTCAGGGCATCAGTATGCCTTGTTGAGAGACACCAAAGGGCACAACAAAGACTAATGTTTTATAAGTAAGAATAAGATTCATATCTGCGGTTATCTAGATCCACTTGTCACTAGTAACTTTACCACGATCTGATCTCTAAGACGCCTATAGCTGCACTCAAGTTCTCACGTCCTATTCTAGGACCTCTTACTACTACTTTCGAGCCTTCTGTGTCCTGTACGCAGGCTTATACAGCCTGTTCAGCATCTTGGATTGATCAAACTTGTGCTCTATCAGCAAGCACTCTTACACGCCAGATCCAGCGTGTCTTCCCTTCCACTAGTCGTTATGACAGCAGTTCCTGGCAAAACAACAGCGATGCCAACACAGTGATTATATTCGCCGGGCCTCATGTATCGGTCTGGCTACATATCGGTTTGTGCTGCTGTAGCTAATAGCGAGAGTTACTGAGACGTTCAGTTTCCCCTCATAGCAGGAGAGACGGCTATTGAGTGCTGTCCCCAATCAATACAAGTTGGTTTGATAGCTAAAACCTAAGACATCATTTGTAATATAGCCAAAGCTAGGAAGGATGGATGAAACTCTAGCTTTACAAGTCATTCTTGTCTTCATCGACCGTCCATCTCTCTTTTAATATTCCAGTTTAAAGGCGAAGAACTTTGTAGCATGTATTTATCATTCCTTCATCTATATATACAGTTGATAATTTACAGCTTGTTGCCAAGGTTGATGTGGACAGCTTTAATCTGCGAGTACGCTTCAAGACCAGCCTCACCTAGTTCTCTTCCGATACCACTCTGCTTCACACCGCCGAAGGGCACTCTGGGGTCCGAGTCTTGCGTGCTGTTCACCCAAACCATACCGGCATCAATTTCAGCAGCGAACTTGTGTCCCTTCTCTATGTTCTGTGTGAACACGGCGGCGCCAAGACCGTAGCACGAATCATTGGCAATCTGGATGGCTTCCTCTTCTGTTTCGAATGTCACAATGACGACCACCGGACCGAAGATCTCCTCCTTCCAGACACGCATTTCAGGCTTCACATCGACAAACACAGTGGGGTTGACAAAGTAACCCTTGGGAAGGTGTGATGGAACGCCACCGCCAGTAGCAATCTTGGCGCCTTCCTTCTTTCCAGCCTCGATCAGCTCCAGAATGCGGTCCTTCTGCGCCTTGGACACTTGAGGGCCCTGGTACGTCTTCTCGTCCCATTGATTACCAACAATACTCTCGCTGTTGACCCGGGCAACGAACTTGGTCAGAAATTCATCATAAATGTTCTTCTGGATCAAAAGGCGGGAAGTAGCAGTGCAAATCTGACCCTGGTTAGACATGATACCCATGTGAGACCAATTGACGGCCTGCTCCATATCAGCATCCTCAAGAACAACCAGAGGAGATTTTCCGCCGGTCTCGAGGGTGACGTTCTTCAGGGTCTTGGCAGCAGCGGACATGATGTGAGAGGCCGTAGCCGTGGAGCCAGTAAAGGCGACCTTGTCGACACGGGGGTGTTGGGCTAGCGCAGCACCGGCGTCCCTACCAAGACCGTTGATGACGTTGACAACGCCAGCAGGGAAACCAACCTCCTTGATCAGTTTAGCAAGCAAAAGCACGGAGAGAGGAGTCTGCTCAGCTGCCTTCAAAACGACAGTATTACCACAGGCCAACGCCGGGCCCAGCTTCCACGCGGCCATGGACAGAGGGTAGTTCCAGGGAATAATTTGACCAACAACGCCGATAGGCTGACGCAGAGTGTAAGCCAGCTTGTTAGGAAGCATCAGAGTCTGGCCATGGATCTTGTCACACCAGCCAGAATAGTAGCGAATGACGCCAATGGCATCAGCCAGGTCAGAATCTAGAGCATCGGCATAGGTCTTGCCGTTGTCCCAAGCCTCGACAGTAGCAAACAGCTCCTGCTGTTCCTCCAGTTTGTCAGCAAGCTTTGCCATGAGCTGGCCTCTATCAGAGCCAGACAGCAACTTCCAGGCATCACTTTTTAGAGCGGCAGCAGCCGCCTTGACAGCGGTGTCGACGTCGTTAGCAGAAGCAGAAGCGACCGAGACAATGACTTCCTCAGTACTAGAATGATGTGAACTTTAGTAAGAATGTGTACGACATGATGATTTGAAGTCTAGGGTTACTCACGCAGGGTCGATGGAGTCTAGGGTTTGGCCGTTGTACGCAGCCACAAACTCGTTGTTGATGAACAGGCCGGTAGGCTGCACCCAGGACTTGCCATTGGGCGCCTTCAAAGTAACTTCAAGAGCCATTTTTGCAGATATAGAAGAATACTTCCGAACTGTGCGCCAAGCAAATGAAGACCGCTTGATGGGCAATGAGCAACAGAGCGAAGTCCAGGAGGGCATAAACAAAGTTATAGTAGTATTCAGCAGCGTAGCGGCTAGGAGCAAAGATGTTCGCAAGGATAGATAGATTGGATAGATTGAGAACGACGGAAGATGATAGGCGTGGAAACTTGCTAAATAGCGTCTGGAGTTTAAGCCGAGGAGAGAATGAAATGAGGACAAGATGGAGTCGTGCAATCAAAAAGGCGGCGCCGCGGAGACCTGCAGCCTTCTTATATAAGCTCCTAGAAACTACCCAGTAAAGCCGGGGAGGGGCAGCCTCCCAATACATAACATTAGAGATAAGACACAACGCTAATCTATCACTCTACTAACGATAGCGCAGTTGTGCACCGGAGCCCTTACTGGCATTAAAACGATGTTTCAAGCCCATTTCAGAATGCTCATTAGTATGCTACAAACACAGATTAATCCCAATATCGACGTCAATCCATATAATAGTGTCATTAAATTATCGCTATCCATACTGCAGCCCTAATATGGTCATGTTGTCGCAATATTTCTGGGGTCTAGCAGCCGGCAATCCCATATCAATACTGTAGCCCTAATATGGTAATGCTGGGGGGGGGCGTCCCAGCATCCATACTGTAGTCCTATTATAGATAATAATGTTGTCCACGGCTGACCTATCCAACTTCATATTCTAAAAGCCAGCGTCTACCAAAAACCCGCATTCCTCAATTAGATGTTAACTATGTCGAGAGCGTCTACCATTTAAATCGCTATCAATACCGAACTAGCATTGCCTTCCTTCTTCGGCCATCTAATAGCGCAGCCTCCCTTTTTCCAATAAATGATGAATTGCCGTTAGCAACTAACCAATAACATTTTTTCATAACTAGGTACTCGATTAAAAGTAACTGTTTGGCACACCGAACTCTACTAGGAACCTTAGTGTCGTACATCATAGCGCCATAGACAAAGAGGTCAAATCGCTAGGCGTTTTGGAGTTGATTGACTCGGGAGCAACCTCTACCTTTGAGCCGGTCGTCTGGCTGCCGTCGCCTACGCAAGTAGGACGCTACATTAAGTAGATGGACAACTTGACAGGGGGGCTCATGCACATGTGAATTACAGCACATACCCTGGTATGTTATCGCCGATTGATATGCTCCAATGTCGTATCGGAGAATATGTAATGAGGACTCACAATCTCACCCAGACCGGTTACGTACGACCCGGTGGCATTTCAAGCCGGTACGTACTTCCTACTAGCAGTTGCAGCAACTTTCAACCGGTCTATCATTAGGCTACTGATCTATATACAGATCGCCTCAAATGCTCTTGCTATCCTCAGCAATACAAATGCGCTACGCCTAGATGGCATGCTCGACAGTATCGGTAATCCAGATGCTGCAGATGCTATCAGATCCCTGGCCATGGTGATATTATATGGTGAATGTGAAGATGAGCGCTATCCTAATTTGGGTGCTTGCGATAAGGTCAGCCACAGAGTTTGTATAAATCGCACTACATGCACGCTGATCAACCCGTGAGTATGAGTCACGCCGTTCAGCTCGTTTTACGCGACACCAGACCGACAAAGCTCTTGTCTGGGGAATTCGCCGGCGGCAATAAACACTAGCGCCCGAAGCTTGGATCGTGTGTATGTGTGTGTGTGTGTGTGTGTGTGTGTATATTTAACGTCTACCTACATTGCTACGCAATCAAACGACGCCAGATTGGTTACTGGACAGAG
>LXKZ01000267.1:0-22271 GCA_001856765.1 Endoconidiophora polonica | reverse complement strand
ACTGCGCCACTGGGGCAATATGGTCGTATGTGAAAGAAAAACCTCTCCGCTCCCTTTATTAAGCCTATCGTTACCACAGTACTTGCTGCTCTATATCACGACTTTACTATTACTACTACACATGAGACTACATAGTGACAAGAAGTACTTCTCTTTGAGACAGCTTTTTATTACATTAGGAAAGTATATTGAAAACACGCAAACCCCACTATATGTTGAGAACTGAAAAAAAGGATATGTAAGAGAAAAAAGAGGGGGAGAAAGGTTTTAAAAAGCGTTGTTGAGCGACTTGCAGCAGCAACCAAAGAGTTAAGGGTGTCTTTTTTTCTATGAGAAGGAGATAAATATCAAGATTGGTATAAATATGATGTGATAGAACAGAAATGTTTTAAGTCCTAGCTGTAGAAAACTGAATAGGGATAGTATGTGAATGAGAAGATATCAAGACCGCATGTGAAGAGATAGGCACTAGAAAATCTCTCGTTACTAGTATTTTGCTTTCTACTCGCTTTCTTTTTACTACAACGAACAGCTTGAGCCAAGAGATGGGTAGGACTACCGTTACATACGTCCAAGTCAGTTATAGCGGAGTCATGATAATACTTCAAAGGCAAGATAGAGAAGAGTAAAATGAAGAATATGAAAAAAATTGATTTAAAGAAAAATTGGCTGAAGAATCGCAGAATGTATGTAGGTGTGAATGTCAGGAACCAAAAGACGAAGTCATATGTAGAGACAATAGAGCCCAAAAGAACATGAAACGAGAAGATTAAAGAACCTATGAGAATAAGAACTAGAGAAAACAGGGCGGGCTTGTCCCGCAGCATGGATGAACAGGTTACTAAGTCGGTGATGAGCCGCTGAAACCGATGGATATGAAAAAGAGAAAGGAAAGAAAAAGGTAAAATGGGAGAAGAATAGAAATGATTCCGGAGAGAACATGGCGATGATTCTAGTCTCTCCCCTCCCCCTCCCAAGAAAAAAACCCCCAAAAAAAACAAGAACAGGAAATAAAGAAATATGCTCATGTGATCAAAAGAGTCCCCAGCAAGTGACAAAAGGCGTATGGGGAAAAGCAAAGGGACAAGAAAGATGCAGCAAAACACCGTTATTCTGAAGCAACCCCACAAGCTTCTATTACGTCAAGTTTCAAAAAGATTAGTTGTTTCCTGCTACACCCACTCTAGGCCCGGCATTAGCATTTTGATGACCCCAGTTGCCCGAGTTTCTATAATCCCGTTTCTGACCTTTCTGGCCATTTCCATTTGGTGGCAATTCGCCATCCGGGTGGCCTTCTGCCTCATAGGCATTCGGGCTGTAGGCAGTCACCTCTTCATGTCTATATCCACGAGGTGCTGGCGGCTGGGCCGGAGGTCCGCCAGAGACTGGCATTTGCAGCTGTGGCAGTTGGGTAGGGCCATGTTCCCGTGGGTTTTGCATAAACTTTGGCGGTGGCTGTGGCTGTTGCAGGATCGAGGGGACTGGGGGAGGTTGGTATGTCTTCGCAGGAACGGTAGGCATACCCATAGGGCCTTGTACTGGTGCTTGCCCTGGCTGACTGCTCTGGGATGGCGGGACTTGTTGGTGAGAGATTGACGCCCTTGGCTCAGAGTGTACTTGAGGTAAGGAATGCTGGTTGGGCGGTGTCGATGGCTGGCTGTTGCTTCCATAAGCAGGATTAGGAGCCTCCATCATATGCCGAACAGTGGCTTCTTGTTGCCAGAGAGACGGATCGGTATCATAACGACGGGGTGGTGGACGAGACGATATATCGGCTCGATTGTAGACTTCGTTAGAGCTCTCAAATGGCCGTCCTTGACGATCCTGGAAACGCTTCAAGATATCTTTCGTGGTAAGGTCACTGCTGCCGCCGTTGATTAGGGCAGGGTCGTGAAGCATTGAAGCTAAGTTACTAGGAACCTGTATGAGCATACAATAGTTAGTACGTTTTACAATGACGCAAAGGGGCAATACAATAATTTTTACGTACTATGCACATCTCCTCAAGATTGTTTATCATCACCTCTACCGCTTCGACGGCGTACATTGGCTCGCTATCAAGAGCTAGAGTTTGGACCTGAGCAAACAAGATATTGGGTGCAATGACTGTCGCTAGGTTTTTAACATCCATCTTAGAGCCGGACTCCTCGTCTATCTGATGGAAAGTGCCGGCCCATTTCAGGAAATAGAACAATATTTCCAGCGAGTCTCGGTGATACTTGGGAAGTAAGCAACACGTCAGATGCAGACATTGCTTCCGCTTTTCTTCGTCTGGAATCTTAGCGGCGACAATCCACAGCCCGTAGAGCTTATATGTCATCAGTGGGTCAGGAAGCTCGCGAAGGTACCGCTTGAGCAACGCAGCTACTTGCACAACGGGCTGTTCCATCAGTTTGACACTGTCAGTGCCTTCTCGGTCGATGGTCTCGCACAGCTCGCCCAACTTCTTGATATTGCCGTTCTTTCTGAATACACCTTCAACTGAGAGATCCATCTGGCGCATGGAAGTGATAATATCGTCAAGGATGGCGGGGATACGAAGAACACCTGGGCCCAAGCCATCAGTAGATTCAGCTCCATCTCGTTCGACAATGAGCTCGAGAGGAACGCCGAATACGCCCTTCTTCTTCACACCCTTACGGCCATCGTTCTTAAAGGCTTTATGCAAATTCTTCCAGAATGGGGCAGGCTTGCGAGACTCGATGAACCCAAGTAGCTCCTCAAGGGTGAAATGGCTTTCAACCATTGGATGCATTGTTAAAACAGCAAGATGACGGACAATGAAATACTCTAGGGCCGACAATTCCGAGAAGTACTTATGGCCGATTCTCTGCGGCGCTTCTCTATTTCCGCTACGATCTTCCCGGTTGAGAGACGTGGCGCGCGATCCTGCATTTTTAGACGTGGGGTCAAGGCTGCGCTGGCCGTCAGCCCGAGGAAAGTGGAGCTCCTTGGCCTGCTCTGCCGCTACAATACGCGGTAGATCATCCAGAGTAAGCGCATCCATAGTACTCAGCTTCTTATCCATGACCCCTCCGTCGTTTGGGGACCCGTCCTCGGGTATCATATTCCGACTGGCGAACTCATTATCACCCGGACCATCAGGCCCATCCATGACACGCGAGGTGCGAGCTTTACGTACACTAGATGACACATGCTTGTCCAATCGCGTGCTA
Source organism: Endoconidiophora polonica (assembly GCA_001856765.1). Classification (NCBI taxonomy): domain Eukaryota; kingdom Fungi; phylum Ascomycota; class Sordariomycetes; order Microascales; family Ceratocystidaceae; genus Endoconidiophora; species Endoconidiophora polonica. The sequence goes on along the minus strand of LXKZ01000267.1, from coordinate 19,095 downwards.
CGTAGTCGACGGACCTCGTTAAGAGAGTTTTCATAGGAAGACTCGCGACGCTCACTCACACGAGACTGAGACTGGGAGCGGGGCTCTGCACGGTTATGAGAGTGTTTTGAATGATGGCCGTCCGATATATAGCCACTACCGTCATCGTTTGAGCTTGGAAGGGCACCGTTTGTGCGAAGGATTTCGAGGAGGCGGGCCAAAGCAACCTTGAGCAGGAAAGCATATTGTTGCAACTTTGTAATGTGCTCAAAAGGGTGTGGATTGATACCCTGGGGGCTGACACATGCTCTGCAATATACGCGCTTATCTATAGTGTTGAGTCTAGCGTCGTCAAGGGACCGACCCAACTCGCGGGCACAACTTGTGCACTTAACACAGGCGATGTGCCAACGTAGGTCTCCGTGCCGTGCGCACTCATCTTCAACCGATTTATTACAAGCAGCACAGTGGTCAGAGTCCTTAGCCGATAATCTGGAATTACCGTTCATGATGAGTAGAGGGTTTTCTTCAACATCATGGATCTCAAGATTGCGTAAATCATCGAGGAACTGATAGATGCCATCGGGACTCTTCGACTCGCGCTCCAATTTGAGAGCGGCTTGTAAACATATACGGATCAATAGCTTTAGATAATGGGCCAATCCAGTAACCAAAGACAGAAGATCTTGAGTGACTCCCAGTTTGCCACCAGGGTTCTCGGACGTTTTAGAAAGTAGAGAAAAGAATGACACGATCTTCTTGCAAAGAATTTTAGCTTCACGCCCGTATGACATATCTAAATAAATAGCAAAAGGTCATTGTTAATACAAATGTCATCCTGGAAAAATAAACATGCTTTGATAGAAGAAGCGCATTGCTATGTGATTGAAGCTGGTCGTGGAGTGTTATGATGAGGGAACAGGGGAGGGATAAGGAGAGATATATAGAAATGGAGATGAAGATGGGCGGGGGCTTTATCAAGCGTATCAAAGTCGATGTATAGTACTGAGGCAACAGTCTGACGCTCTCTGGCTGACAAATGCAGAGGAGCTTGATAGTCAAAAATGATAGGTGTAATAAAGAGGGTGTGGGATATTATTGAGGGAATACATGTATGCATACTTAGTAGATCTGACTTACTTTTCACACCCTGTGCTGCTATCATGGTGCCATCAAGACGGTCAGCACTCTGGAACAATATTTCCACATGATATATAAAGCGTTTTGCGACTATGACGCCGTCAAGATGCGCGCCATTGCTCACGTGAAGCAGCATGTCAGAAATGCAGGCGGCAGATGATTCTTCAAAAGCAGAAAGAACACTCCAAATCTGGTAGACCTTCTCCTCCATGCGTTCCTCGGCCTCTCGAACAACCTCACGGTCATATTGTGTACCGGTACCAGCGACCTGGGCAGGTTCATCAGATGCTGCTAAACGCACATTCCAGAACTTGTGAATCATGTAACATTCGGGGTGCCAATGTTGGTTTTGGCCATTGCGAAAGATTTCTACAAACTGCTTCAGGATAGCTGTTTGGCATCCATTACACCGTTGGGCAAATTGGGTAGAGTAGTGGTAGTGGCAATAGACTTGGTCGTCATGTTCATAATAGCTGTCGGAAGCTCCAAATACAGTCGGGCAGGCGGAGCAAGTAAAGTGGTCAACGTGGTACTTGCGATCGAGAGCAGTTATGTATGAACCTCGAAGTGCATTTCCACATTTATAGCAAAGTAAGCCGAGGCGGCGGAAGTAATCTGTCTCGCAAAGGGGGTATTGGCCGTCGCCATTTTCATCGTCGACTGGAAAGAATTTGGAGGCTACAATTTGGCCACAATCCTGAAGAGGGGGATGATATTAGTATAACGCCATGCAAGACAGATACAGTAGGGGTTTATTAATCACAACTAAGCGAAGGGCAAAATATGTGTCGTTGGTGACAAAAGTATCCGACAAAGTATAGCTCCAAGCGACCGATATTTGGGGAAGGGGGGGGGGGGGGGTTTAAGCACNNGGGGGGGGGGGGAGTAATATGGAGGGGGAAGAGAAGGAGAGGGGGTAAGCTAATCTTAGCTTGCGAGCAAAGATTAAACCACCACTTCACTACTTACGCGACATCTAAAGCAATCCAAATGAAAAGTTCCGTCCAAGGCTCGTACAAACTGGCCAGTCAGGACTAGACTACACTTTTTGCAGATGCGAGCCTGGCCGCTGGCGGAACGGCCACTTCTTGCCGGCCTTTGGCGATCGCTGCTAGCTCGTGGAGCTGGTAAGGCAGTGCCATTGTCATTGGTCTCATCGACGGTATGTGACTGAGATTGAGAGAGTGGGTGGTCGGTATTCTGAGGTAGCTGCGACGAAGGGGTTCGGCTGCGACTACGGGAGGGGGAGCCAGGCAGACTGGAATTTGCAGGAGGCTGCATCGAGCCCTTGAAATACATGTTGTCGGGTGTCCGTAAGCCACTAGCATGACGGTCAGCTTCGAAGGAGGAAGGTCCCGAGGCGGTCATTGAGGTTGCAGCAGCCGATGCAGTAACAGTGCCCGGAGGCGGAGGCCTCGTTGGACTGCGCTCGGGGATCCTCAAAGAGGACGCATCGTAGTCGGAGGCCATTGCGATGGAAGATGACAATAGCAATGGAGTCGTGTCGATGCAGCAGCGACGACGGCGGGCTTTTTTCGGGGAGCGGAGAGGGCACGATGCAATAGCACAAAGAAAGAATGGAAAAGCAGTAACGAAAAAAAAATTAGACTAGAAGAAAGGCGATGGCAGAACGGATAAGGAGAGAGGCTAAAGGTCACCCTCGTGGGTCGAGACGTTGATGGAGGGACGGCGGTGAGCACAAGGCGAAAATCACAGTATTAAGGTAGAGCTTAAAGCAAGCGACCGGTAAAAGGGGAGGGTTCTGGTGCAGCTATAAGATTGGTTGTGGTTAGGCGGTAGGTAGTAGGTGGGCGGTGATAAGCCACAAGGCTGTGATTGCCAGCGACAAACGCAGAGCGACAAACACAGAAACAAAAATTTCGAATAAAAAATTTCGATTTAAAAAAGGTATGCCTTATTGCTCTCTACCACACGGGCGTTCCAGCAGCAACGATAGCGGGTGGCAGGCGAGAATGAGGGAGTGTCTGTGTCTATCGTGCTGATATGTCGAGGCCGAGAAAAAGAACCCAGCTCAATCGGTATTGACTCCCACAAAGCTACGGCAGTTAAACAGCACCGAGAGGATAGCTTCTGCGGCGACGGTGCATATCAATAAGAGCGGAACGGGCGTGAGGCTGGCCGGGCATCGATGATTCGCTGAAGCTTAGTTAACTAGAGTGGGTGGAACGCTGAGTACGACTAGATATGCAGTAAGACACCATCCCGACAGGGAGCTGTGTTATATGAGGGAGCTACTTTGGCTTGACCACCTGGCAGCAGAGAGATACTACAAATAGTTCCAACGAGAAGCTAGCTAGCTGGTTGGCGATGGGCTATAGCTGAAACAGTGTCAGACGGGGGGGGGGGAGTTTAAGAAAAGTGTTGGTAGAAAGGCATGCTACGCATTTTCAACAGTCGATACAAGTCCAAACAAACGGGTAAACCAGCCAATGATAATGCGAAAGGACACAATTTTCTAGCCTGGCTTAGTGATTGATTTCAAGATTTTATCATAGACGTAACGGCGAGACTATATCTAAGCAGCTAGTTGGTTTATGTCTGCGACTGTTATCCCATAATGCCTGTTACAGTTACCAGAAAACCAATGAAACAGTGCAAAGCAACAACAAATTAACGGTAATAAATATTAGCTGGTAGAGATGAGGCAGACATGTTCTATATAAATAGCAAAGTCGCTGGCGGTTAGGCAAGTTACGTACGGCAAAGAGAACGCTGCTCAACCCCAGTAAACTCTGATTTAGACAAAAGTAGTAGTAGTACTACTACTACTACTTTAAGCTCAGAATACAAAGACGGGAGGCCTCACTGACATAAAGACTACGTCAATGAAAAATCATGGACACTGCCGATTTCCTATACGATCAACGATAAATCTAGACTACGTGTTATACCGATGTACACAGAACTGTGATGGTGTGACATTATAGGGCCTTTCGTTGCCCTAGGAATCGAAAGTTAGCCGAGTATACTCTTAGATCAGCAGGCTTTATAGTTCGGTCCAGTAACTACAATCTAACGTCGTTTGATTGCGTAGGTTAATACTACTAAATATATATTATATATACATATATTGAGACGGCCCTTAATCAATGGAATCTTTTGGCGGAGCTCTACTTTTTAATGGTATCTATGTTAGTGTAAAGTAAATCCAATCCTTTAGAGTCAGTAGAGTCAGGGCATTGGAGCTCTGAATGTCTGTTTGAATAGTAGTTTTATATCAATATACATACATTATCAACTTAATTTGATTTAATATTTATTAAGGATGTACCTGCAAGTACTACTACTGCAGTAAAGCATGGTTATAGGTATACAAAGGTTTCGTTATAACAGGGCTATAGTTATAAACTCGGATTGTATATTATTATAATGAGTTATCTTAATCATAGGTATGATAACTATGCCTACCAGGGACCGGAAATGAAACTTCGTGAGAATTTATTGTTCTGAATGAACTTTTTCTTTTCAACTTCAATAAACGCTTATCAATACTATCTATCACGATATAGGTCGAATTCTACCACCTTGTTGTTGTTGTTGTATTTATTCTCTACCTAGACTACACCACCTTGTCTTAACCTCTTGATCAAGGCACTATATCTAATTCTAAGCTTCACTATTGCCACCATTGACTCAGCTTCGTTGTCCAGAGCTTTAGAACTCTTAGTAATCTCATAGATCAAAATAATGCAGCTAAGGGTGATCTATCTAGTAGTTAACGTGTGAGCTTGCGGAGGAAACAGTCACTTCTGATCACCAGGCAAAGCTACAACTATTGGCCTTCGTTGTTCAACTCTATGTGATAATGCCTATAACACATTGTGCTATCAACTTTTGCTATCTATAATAAGAAGGCTTTACCGTAGCTAAACACATCTCAAATATTTTTATTGTCGTTCTATTCCTAACCCTTTTCTTATAAAAAAAGCATCCTAGAAGTGGCATGAAAGTTTATTGACAATATCACTCTATCACTGATTCCATTCTTTCATATCGTCTTTACCTTCCTATCATTATTATTTAGCCTTATCAATGTTACCAACATTCGATCAACGAGACGATACGCGTTACTGCGAAGCCCCCGGGTTTTCTGGCCCAACATTGATGACGTTAGCCTCGGGAAGGCTCATCAAATTGCGCGATGTTCGTCGTGGTATGCGTTTACAAACTAACGTTGGACCTCGTCGTGTTGCCGCTCAAGTTGTATCATACGTGACGAACCAGAGAGTATATCGCATCAACGGCGTTATAGTCAGCAATTGTCAACCTATCTCACAAGATGGTGGACTTACATGGGTCTTTCCACAGGATAGCACATCTGAACTTGGTTTATATACCGGGCGTATGTATACGCTTATCATGGAAATTGATCTAAACACCAAGGCACATGTTGTGGAGGTGAAACCAGCTGGATACCCTTTGCGTGTCCACCTCTGGGGTGCTACTCTGGGCCATGGCATCAAAAAATCAAGGGCTGGCGAACGTGATGCCCGTGTACACTCGTTCTTTGGCGATTACAACGCAGTTGTTCGCAGTTTGAGGCACATAGGCCTAAGGGCAGGTGGTGTCGCCATTACAGGCGGCGTCTGGAGTTCATTGGGGCGCTTAGGTCGCGTTGTTGGATTTCTGCCTCCTCGATCAGCGAATATGATCACTTTAGTCATGACGAAGAAAAGTCGCCGTATAATATAAGCTGCAAGTAAGCTTTAGGCGCCTTATAAACAGCAGTTCATTGCCACTCCACTTCTTGCGCTTGATGCGGGGTCCGTGGCCTCAGTAGGACCTGCTTACTGGAAATATGCAGTGTGAATTCTCCTTTCCTTAGTCAATATGTGGCTTATTAGCCACCTCAAAGTGTTTTTATTTTTTTTACTATCACCACACAGTACTATACTAATATTATATAATTTGCACTAAATATAAGCTTGGCCAACCAAACTATATAGCCTGACACATTGTATGCACTTTCGATGTAGTTTTTAGATTTCATGACTACTGCTAGCTGAATATATATGGTTGAGTATTATCATGATATTATGCTACAATATACTATTGTTGTAATATATACAAGGTGAATTAGAATGGCCGTACTCATAGGATGGCTCAATAATTTCCGTAAGATACACTACCACCTAACGTGTTACGTCTACCTTTGTCATGCCGCGAATCATGTGTTCCGACAATAGCCCTCAGGGTTTGAGTAAGCCCATTAGCATCATAACGAGGAGGCCCTCCATTTGTGCTCTTTGGTCCATAGAGCCTGATAGCCTCTATCCCCATACGCGATAGCCGTTGCCGGTCAACCCGAGGAGAAGATGGGCAGTCTAGGTAAACTAGATGGGTGATAAACATGCCACATAGTTTATCATCAACCTTGAGCCCGGGTTTAATCGATTGGGCACATGCTTTGGCGATAGCCTGCACAAATTCTATGGCCGTGAATGGGCTACTAGAAGGACCTACTTCCCGATCAAGGGAAGCGTTAAGAATAAGCACCTTGTTTCGCACATCCGGGCGAGATAGCGCATGTCCAATTCCCTTTAGTACCAGGCTAGGAACAATGGACGTGAACAGCGAGCCAACACTGTATATTACAGTTCCACATTTACCGATAGCATCTAGAGCCCTAGGATTTGCCGAAATACGTATCTCTTGGCCATATGGATTGATATACCAAAGCCTTTCAATTCGTGCCGGTAAGTCTTCTTCATGCTCTTTCGAAAAAGCAATGGCAGCCTTGCGAAGTGCAGGGAGCGACCCAGGCAGATTTGCATCTTCAGCTTCTATTTCGTGCTCTTCTTCAGGTAATGTACTAATGACCGAGCCGTGCGTGTCTAACATATCTTCTTCGTCTCCAGCTTGACAAGTCAACGCTATAGCTGTTGGCTCACCAGGGTGCGAGATATTGTTTTGGCCCATGATAATGCTTCCATCAGCCAACCCAGCTGCAATGTGATGTGCAAAGTTCGTGTTGAGTGCTGGCACAACGTTAACATTGGATGGGACTGAACATATAGATGATAGTAAGTAGATTGCTGCTTCAAAACTTCCCGTGAATAGGCGTGCACCCGTGAGAAATATGTTACCAAGACTGGCACTACCGAAATCAAACCGGCTTGACGGTCGTGTCCGCTTGATAGCTTCGAAATTAAAGCTATTAAGTATGGACCGAATCAACTGAAGCTTAGGAGTGGATATTCCTGTCCAAGTGGCATGTGTTCCATCTAAGAATTGATCCCATTCCGCAGCAGCCGCGGTAGAATCTGAACATAGACGGTGATTGAATAATGCTTTCAGGTGTACATTTTCCTGGCTATTATTTTCAGGGATAAGTCTCACTAGACGTGACCTTATGTCACCAATGCCTAAGTTCAGCTGCGTTAGGAGATATGACAATAACATATAGTACATTAGATATAACTATAGTGCTAGGTAGGTGATATTCAAAGGGAATAGAAAGGATGTGGGGTATATTTCAAGACTTACCAGGACCACCAAACACACGGATGATCTCACTGCTGCTCCCACCGTTGTCCGAGATGGGGATCACATACGAGAGAGCGGCTTTGTTTGCAGCGCGAACTTCTTCAAAGACGTCGACTAGGCCATTTGCAGCGCTTCCGCCAGAGAAAATGACGATGTCCAGGTTCCTAAAATGAGGAGAAGCAGAATGTTGCCGAGGTGATGATTGTTGCGAGGAAGTTTGACACATTGCAGACATATTATTCGTATTGATAAGAAGGTCAGTTAATGACAAGCGGGGTATGTCAGCGGGACTAGCAGCTTCAGCATCTTCTCGCAAAATGTCAGATGTAGACACTAAAGACGAAGGATAGTGTGACATAGTCGTGGCTAGGCTCCTGTGATTTAGCTTGATATCAACTTGTTTATATGTATTGTCATAGTCATATCTTGAAGTCACAATATTCCATGCACAAGTGACAGCAGTCAAGGCTTACGGCATTGAACCCTGTAATTAAATAGATTACATAATACAGACTCCACAGCTGCTTCATTAATCCAATTGCAACTGAACCTCACAACAACACCACAAAACAAAGTCAATTCTACCTTATATTCTGTTTTTGTACTATATCACTCTTCTTAAGTCTTCTGTCCATCTTATTCGTTACCTTCTTGTCTTCCTCTATTACTTCACTCTTGACTCTATCTTCCCATAATGGACGAAGTAGACGATGCATCAGCACCAGACAATTTTGCACTACCAGGGAGCGAATAGCTACCACCCTGGGAAAAAGAACGACGTAATATGAGGGAGGCGAGTCTTGCATTTCTTCAATTTCTAGGATATTCTTTTTAGTAAGTCTACCAAGAAAAATGGAAGCAATACGCTGCTTACAAGAAATCCTCCCCCCAGCCTCCCAACAAACACAAAAAACAATCTTCACTCTGAAAAGACATTGATGAAATGAAGCAACAAGGAAACATTTAGTAGTGGAGTAAATTTTACTTGGCTAGCTTCTAAATAGAGGCTCCTTTTCTCTTCGTTTCGTAAAAAATACAATTATTAATCATTAATCTTATAAAGTTTCTAGAACTATGAAGATACCTTCGTTCCATATTCTATTGATTCCCATATAATCTATTGCACGCCTTATCAAAAGGGAAAAAAAGAAAGACAATGATAAAAGGATATCTCCGTCCATTCGAATCAGCTGTCCACCACATGTCACGCAACCAAATGAGTTTCAACGTGTTGAAAACCCGAGTTGATAGGCTATAGTATCGTCTAGATGACAGCAGACAAGTAACAAGCTATGAGAAGGCCAACGAGACAGATGATGTGTTTCAAGATTTTGTATGACGTCCCGTCTAAGGCTGTACAGCGTTGATAAATATAAGATACTAGCTGTCAATCGAAAGTGCAGCTACAATAATGGGCAACTTCAAAGACACATGATATGCAAAGAAAAGGCAAAGCTTGGTCAAACTAAACTTAGACTGAGATAGCCTTGCAGAAATAGTTATAGTAACCACGTCTATACGGTATGCATGCTAATTTACTGGCAGTACGCTGTTGATTATCTTTCCAACTTAATTGACGTTTCTCACAACAACTTTCCATTGAAGCATTATCAATCAACCAAGTGGGCATGTGACATAAAGTTGACACAAGAGATAAGACGAGTTAGGGTTACCATCAACAACACCTGTGCTCATTTACAACATTGCCGAACAACCTTTGGGCGATATGCACTTTGAAGGCAAACCATGTGTGTTTTATCCGGAGGTAAGGCTAGAATTTGTAATTACATCTCTTGACGTCAGATGGCGACAAAAACGATTGTGACTAACATATACGCCGATATTACATGATATGCGGGATAATCAGCGCTTAAGAACGGCATCGTTCATTACCATTTGCCTTTTGGAGATATAACCGATAGCGTAATACGATTGTTACTGTCTGACACTACTATGAAACCATAAGAATTATATAGGATAATATACGTATTACATCATGGTACATTATATTAGTATATTTGTATACAATTGGCAGCTTAAACCTGAGAAACTAGTTATTTGTTGAAGATTTAAATGCTACCCGACAGTACATCACATCTTCTCGTAGAATACGCTGGCGGTATATTCAGAAACTTGGAAAACGAAAATAATTGAGCTTAGTTGTAACGTTGACCAATAGACCCTAGCTATATAATCCCAGTTAGCTAAGTCAAGAAACTTGGTACTTAGGCTTGAATTTCCACTTTTAGTGCCCCTACTTGTTACAGGTTGGGTGGCCAATCACAACTACACCTTACCACATCTAATGAGTAGAAGGGTTTAGTTTGCCAGAACTTTGTCTGGTATCTTCATATAGAAACTAATTAAAATCATTGATACAAAAAAAACCTCGATGCTTCTTCTTCCAACTAGTACTAGCCTTGAGTATTTCTCCCAGATGCATATCTATAGCTTTGGGTTGTTTCAATATCTCTGCTATAAACGCCACTAGTATACGTAATTGTGATTATCAGTTACAGAAAAAGGACAAATGTAACAGTGCTGCCTGTTCTTATTTCTCCATAAACCCTAAACACATCCATCTGCATCAATATCCAGCTTGCTCAGCGCGTCGTCACTGCCACTGCTTGATGGCCGGGGGGGGGGGGGGGGGGGGGGGGGGGGGGCCAAGTTTCCTGCAATACAGAAAAACACATGATGTTTCCCTTCCTTATTTCCTCTTTTGGCGATATCGAATTTCTAGGCTTGTCATCTTTAACTAGGGATTTTGTTAAGTTATCTCTATAAATGGTCAACTTCATCTGTTCTCACTAAAACAACCCTCCTATGATCAACAGCTTTATATCATCCCTTTCTTTCTTTCATTTTTTTGTTGTCTTTTTAAACATGGCATTTTTGTCTGGACAGCGCCTGCCGATGTACGCCCGGCCACGGACATGCATACCAATTGTGCTTGCCGTCTTTCTCCTATATACAGCATGCGAATTTATCGGCGTCGACCATTTCTCCATCGGATACAAGAACAGTGTCTTGTCCGATGCGGGGCCATCTGTTTCCGGCTCGGGGAAAACGCTGGGGGAGCCGTGGAACCGATTTGCGTATGTCCAATACGTCACAAATGCAATATATATGTGCAACAGCGTCATGTTCTTTGCGGCGCTGCAGGAGCTCGACAGTAAGGCAGACAGAATCATGATGTATCCGCGGGATATGATGTTGAATCCGCACGAGAAAAACCCAAGTAGCCAGGATGCACGATTGTTAGCTAAGGCCCGTGACGTATACGATGTCAAGTTGCGGCCGATTGACATCCAGCACAAATCCGCTGCAGACTGTAAGTTGCTTTGTATATGAATATGACATATATAGTCTTGGTCTACTTCATGTCGTATACTGATATATCTGTTTCATAATAGCAAGATGGGCCAGCTCGTACACTAAGCTCCTGGCCTTCAACCAGACGCAGTACGACCGCATCATCTCCATCGACTCTGACTCTCTGTTAATGCACCACATGGACGAGCTCTTCTTCATATCACCGTGCACAGTCGCCATGCCGCGGGCCTACTGGCTCTCGCCAGGACAAAATGTCTTCTCGTCGCAGCTAATGGTGCTCACGCCCTCGGCGGCGCAGATGGAGCGCATTTTGCTGGAAATCGAAAAGGCCGGCCGCGACGAATACGACATGGAAATCGTGAATACGTTGTATGGTGACACAGCAGTCACATTGCCCCATCGTCCGTATGACATGCTATCGGCAGAGTTCCGGTCGGACAACCACTCCAAGTATCTTGGAAGCTCTAGTGAAGAGTGGGATCCGGCAAAGATCTACCAAGAGGCGAAGCTCATCCATTTCTCTGACTGGCCAGTCCCGAAGCCGTGGCGGCCTATCTCTGAAACGGTGAGAGACGAGCATCAGCCAAGATGCCCAAAAGGAGATGACCAGTGTATAGATAGAACCATATGGAATGGCTTATATCAGGACTTTGTGGCGAATCGTAAAAGAGTGTGCACACTTTGAATCCACTCGTAATGATAACAATACATAATAGTGGTATATATTTCTGTATACGTTTTGCTTCTGTTGTAAAATGAGCAGTGTCTCATTGAACACGTACAGGTACTGCTAAAACCTGCTTCTTCCTAAAGATATGTTCTGTGATATGTGTGTGTATGTGTGTTTGTGTGTGTCTTATTCCACATCGTAGACACCTTGATTGGCGGCCCAGCCCTTATACTGATCTTCTCCTAAGATGGTTCTCATTATCATCTTTTCAAACGTGCCGATATTATCTGCCTTGGCGATATCCAGAGAATAACTCAGCGAAGAATGGTTGAGCACCAAGTGTCTCCCCAGCGCCCATTCCTTAGCAAAGTCAATAACATCAGGCGCATCCCAGAGTGCCTTGGACACTGTAAGCTTGGCCAGCGTGTGTTTGGCTTCCGATAACTTGACGGGCGTACAACCCTTAAGCATGCGCATCATCTGGGCAAAGAAGTGCACCATGGTAAAAGACCGTTGCGATGATTCCATGAAGATCCAATTGCCCCAGAACTCGCGTGCGGCAGTGATGGGAAACATGGACCACGATAGGTCGATGACGGGTGGTCCGCCACCGAGGTTATCTTTGCCCAAAAAATCATGCAGATATGTGGCAGCTTCTTCCAAGGCCGGCAGGGCGTTGTTTCCGGCAGCATGCATAGCAAGGTCGTTGTCAAACATGCATATGATGACATGCAGTAGTAATGACTGTACTTTAGCTAGGATCTCAATTGGCAGGGCAGTGGGCGAGATGGGCTCCTTGACAAGATGGCTCAGGCGGGACCGTATAGTACGCAGAATGATGGGTGCATTCCGCTCCGTCCTGACCTGATAGAGTGCACAACTAGACAAGGCATCTTCCATGGGCCGCGGCATGTAGTCATCGTAAAGCCGCGGGTGGCCCCATGGAGTGCAGCCATCGAGAATCATCATCTGTGGTGCATTCTTGACTATACTTCGTGCATATGCAAGGCGTGCATATGTCACCTCACAAGGGGCGTTAAGCCACAGCACCTTTGCAACTTCATAGTTTCCAGAGGCACCGACAGCAGGCACAGGCGTGGAATCTTGGTTATGGCTGGTCAGGATAGAAAAGGGCGTAGCTGTAGCGTGTGAGGTAGCTATAGGATCTGGCTGGGCAAGGTTGAAGAACTCATTGACAGCAAAGCTTGGATCTGGTAGGGTGTTCAGCAGCTCAACGTCAGCTGCATTCAAGCTAGAGCTATCTAGTTGTGCCGAAGTGGTGGGAGCTGTCTCCATGGTGTTTAAGGTATAATCAAGCGAGTTTATAGTGTGCTGATCATAGCCGTGTGTTTCCAGGTCCGTAGGGAACGTATCAGGCAAACTAGCTGACGGCGTTGGGTCATGCAAGAACTGAGAAAACAAGGAGGTTGGCGGCGTCATGCGCAAACTTGGCGCATACGTTGCAGTTGGCAGCGGTATGTTTGGGCCAAGATGTTGCTGTTCCTGTTGCTGTTCAGGAGCCTGCGGTTGTGGTCGCGTCTGTGAGTTTGACTGCAATTGTCCATCTTCGGCCGGAGGACTGGTGATACCAGTACGAGGCCCTGCTTTGCCAGCACTATAAACACAGTCGACGCCGCGCAAATTGCAGCGGGAACATTGCGGAACTGCCAGATCACAACGGCGTTTAGCCTTGACGCAAGCCGCGCAGGATTTGCGCCGTGGAGGCGGGTTAGCGCGCTCAAGCGACGAGTTGCTGCGCATAGTAAAATGAGACTATGTAGTAGAAATAGGGAAAGGCGAGTCTACTGTCATAAAGCCGTGCTGTATTCGAAAGTTGCTGCAAAGAGTCGGTTTAGCTTTATAAAATTGGGTTGTTGAACTTGAGAGCTGCTTTCATACTTCTACGGCAGCCTGGTTTGGCTGACGATACTATATCACTAGGCGGAGTTCCGCCGCAATAGGGTTACATGTTTTTTATTGGTAAGTAAGTAATGGTAAGCTTATTGATACATAGCCAAACCCTAGTCATGCGATAAGATAAGTGCGTGTAAGACTCTTTGTTAGGCACTTTTCTATTATTGGTCGATTTTAACGCCAATTCCAATGACTATACCGTTGTCTTTGGCCGTTCCATAACCACGGTAAAGAATGATACTACTTACTCACCAGCTGCGTACAATGAATACATGTCTTATTCTATTTTTTTCTAGAGATACTTAGTATGGTATATCCTGTCCTGGTCTGTATCTGCCTCACGACGTTGGAGATTGCCTGATGCGGCTGGTTCTTCCAAGCAACACGCTGGCGCGCGCCTGTTTGTTGCTTCTTCTGCTAGACTTGGCTTGGATGGCTACGACCTTGCTGAAACGTCTTTGCAGACTAGGAATGTGAAATCTGCATATATCATCTTCCTGCCTGCCCGCCTTGCTTGATCATTCTCAGTCCCTTAACAAGAGTTATTTCCAGGAGATCCTATGAACCAAACCTGCTTATCACATCCAGTTCCCATTTCAGCGTTCTTAGAAGACTTGCCTTTACGATACCGTCCATAGGTATGATATATTTTCGAAATCTAGTCTAGACGAACAAATCGAGATTTCCGCCACTTTACTTGGCGTTTGGTAAAAAAAAAAAAAAAGGGAAACATTATATACAGGCATTTTACCTTGACAGTTGTCAAAGCTTGTCAACCCTACTTGGCATCTCGCGTTGGCAGAAGGAAGGAACCTAACTTATATTTTTCATATACAGACTCAGAAAGCTTCTCTTCATATTTTCTCCTAGTTCCAATAACTACTTTTTCCCCTAGGTCTCATATCTCTGTCTATCCTTCTTGATCCGCTAGGCTCTTCGTGCTTCCTTTCTCGCTGTCGCTAGTAATCAATGATAAATAAATAAAATGAGGCAAGGTCAAATCTTGCAACGGTCATTAGAAGCATACTAGTACTATGGACAAGATTTGCTAAGAATGAGGAAGCACGAAAAAGGCGTTTGTGGGATAATAACGTGGACCTCGAACCAAACTAAGACTTATATTCTTTGGCGCCTCTTCTCTGGAATTTCTCTTACTGAAGGCGCGCTAAAACTCATAAACCCTGTTGGCTAGCGCTTGATGGTCGTATGCGGAGTATGTAATGTAATGTACATGCTTGCTACAAGTACGGTGATGTCTTTTGACGAGTGCAACTGCAACCTTGGATGCATAACTCCTCCAACCTGTAAAGATAGCAAGGACGTATAGATGTAGTTGCTCGGACCATCAAATCGCCACCACACTAAGAACTAGCAAGAGCTGTAGTTTCAAGGCAAGTTGCTCTCCTGGGATACATATTGTTTGTCTTCATGTAATGGACGCAAGCGAACAAGCAAGAAAGAAGCAGGATGCTATGTTGGGATAGCAGCAACAAGTCTAATTACTGTATTCCGTTATTGGTTGTCTAGCTAGGAGTTGTGAGCGATTTGCAGCAACAATAGAGTAGTAGTAATAGTAGTAGTAGTAGTAGTAGTAGTAGTAGTAATAGGAGCCATAGAAAAGGTCGACGATATAGGACGAGATGCAATTAGCCATAGAAAGCAAGATCGCTGACACTGCTGCAGTATGACTGTAGTGCGCCATTTCTTGCCCGTTTGGTAGACTGGTGATAATGAGTTTGTTTCTTTGTAGAGAGGCTCGATATTGCATATGTCCTCACACTTTGATATGACCCTCGTTGGGGTTCTAAGACATATGCCGATGCTCACTACCATAGTTGCCGTTCGCGATGTTTTCCTCCAAATTGTAACCTGCCTAATTCAACGGACGACTTACATCTTTAACGATTTCCTCCTTCCTTCCAGACATTGTCTCCGTCTCCAAAGCTAGACATTATGGTAGACTCATAGCTGGCTATGTCGAAGTCATATTTTCAATGGCCCTTCTGAGTTCAGGTTTGGGCTTTAATTAAGCTTACAGCCAATCTCTCAGATACGAAACATGACCTTGAGATCTTCTGCGTGTA
Organism: Endoconidiophora polonica; assembly: GCA_001856765.1. Taxonomy (NCBI): domain Eukaryota; kingdom Fungi; phylum Ascomycota; class Sordariomycetes; order Microascales; family Ceratocystidaceae; genus Endoconidiophora; species Endoconidiophora polonica. The sequence continues at coordinate 3,465 of LXKZ01000267.1, read as the reverse complement.
TTATCGAGGCTCTCAGTCCTTAGAAGCGGCACCCTTGGTTTGTTCTATGGCGGCAAAGTGTTCAACAACACAATTATGGCTTCTCCCGCTTTGTCTTTCTTGCCATGAAATGAGAAGCTGGGGAAGGACTCTGCTAAAGTGTACTAGTTAACCTGATATATTTTCAGGTAAGTTGATAGTCCTTTTTAGTAGGAGAAGAACAGAACTACGATCCGTTCCTTATGCCTGGCTAAGTTAGAGATAGAAAGAAAACAAAAATGAAAAAAAGACTTGACCTGGGGTTTAGAGAACGAATGTGTCAGTGTCTCGTGCTTCTCCAAGACAAGTCATAGAACTGACGGCAGATTAGCCGGCGGAGATGCCCAAGATGGGACTGTTATAGTCTTTTCTTTCTACCTTTCGTTCTAGGGAAACGCTCAAGATTATCTGACACCAGGATTATATGGTCCTAATATTGCCATGGCTTTAGCAACGATGATCCGCGAACGCAAGAGAAAAAGGGTATAGAAAACAAAAGGAAAGAAGCGCCCAAAGTCTGGCTCTTTATGCCTAGGCCGTTTTGTCTGCCCTACCTTATCTAGCAGAGATAGCCGGTCTTTATGATCTTACCAAGGGATAAGGGAGAGAGGGCTTCAGCACCGCAACAACAAAACAGTAACAACAAACAAGCTACTAATAACTAACTCAACCTAATCCTACGTTATATCAATCTCATGTAGTATTTTAGCACCTCCCCATACGCCAAGGTAGCAACAATAGCAAAAAGAAAAAGAAAACAAAGGCGAACTCAAAGATTAGACACCGGAGAAATATTGTTGTTTGATTCCGAAGGGAAAAAAAGGGAAAAAAAAAGAGCCGTAACGGAGCCACTCAAACTCATTCTCGTCCTTTTTTAGCACTTACTAGCCTATCTTGCTTCGTCTCTGGGCTTTGCTTGCTGTTACATCATATTTTATTGATGATGTGTATTCGGGTATCTGGTAGTGAAGAGGACACTGAGACTGGAGCTGCTCTAGAACTTAGGTTCTTGTTACTTTATACTCGACTTGGTTGTTGGGGTTCTATAGTGTTGGTATAGAAGCCAATATAATAACCCCGTCGTGCCGGTCTATTCACTCGTGCTGCCCAGTCGACCTTTTCTTCTTTCTTATAGCCCCTCACGTCGATATCGGCACTGTTTTGCTTGCTTTCTTATTCTTACTACTTCTCCCCTCCCCTTTCTCTTCACACAATGGCCGATATAAAAAAGGCTACCGCGCCTGCAGTTCATGCTACTACCAGATCGCCTACTATCAAAACGCTGACTACCAAGACTGGCCCCAAGCTAGTCAAGAGCTCTGCGCATGCTGAAGAGATTCCTGGAACTGTCAACCTTGCTGTCGTTGGTACGTTTTAACCTTTATCCCCTTGAGAAACCCTCCCACTTCCTATCTGTCGTCTCTAATGAACTCTTTCTATATATGTAGAGGGCGAAGCCACCGGCCTTGGCCAGGCGCTGTTCCCCGTGCCAGCCCAGGACCCTAACGATCCCCTTCAATGGCCACAAGCCAAGAAGACCGCTATTCTGGTAATCTGTGCCTTGTATTCGTTCCTAGGCAACTCATCACTAGTCGGTCCTTCAACCTACATCACCATCTTTTCCGAGATCTTTGAGGTCAGCGAGACCGCCGCTTCTCGGCTGATCTCGTACTCCAACCTGTCCTTCGGCTTCTCTGCGCTGATCATGGTGCCGCTATACCACAAGTTTGGTCGTCGTCCCATAATGTTGCTGTCTCTCATTATTGTACATTCACCCCCGCCCCCCCCCCTCTCCCCAAATATCCTTGATTTATTTTTCTTCTCCGGTCCTCAAAGATTTGGCTAACTTATCCCTACCAACAGTACTGCTGCGGTCTTCTCGGTGCTTCGCAGGCCACTTCCTACAGTGGCCTCATGGCTGCCCGTGTCATTCATTCTTTTGGTTCTGGTGTGTGCGAAGCTCTGCCTGTGCAGCTGATCAACGACATCTTCTTTTTGCACGAACGTGGCACTCGCCTCGGCTTCTACACTGCTGCCCTCGGCCTAGGCTCTACTGGCCCGCTATATGCCGGCTACATGCTGGGCGGTGGCCACTCATGGCGCCTATTCTTCTACGTCGAGCTGGCCTTTGGCGTCACGCTGCTCATCGCCGCCTTTTTCATCGTCGAGGAAACATACTATGTCCGCAAGTTTGACGATGTGGCTCCCACGCCCACCCCAGTTCTCGCTGCCGCTGCTGTTACTGCTGTTGCTGGTGGTTCCTCGACCGAGGTTGACGAAGCGTCCGGTACTGATCCCTCCAAGGAAGCCGACTGGTCGGCCTCTTCTAACATTATTATTCCCTTGCGCCGCCCATTTGGCGAGACGCTCAAGTTCTGGGGCGTCTGGGACCACGAGTCCGACTTCTGGATCATGATGGTACGCTCGTTCACATACTTCCTCGTGCCACATGTGTTCTGGGTTGTGACTACATACGGCATCTACATCGGTCTTAGCGCCTTCGCCTTCAACTACACCTTCCCCATCCTCATCACCGCCGCGCCATATAATTGGTCGGCACGGTCGTCCGGTCTCATCTCCGTAGCTATCATCCTAGGCTTTGCCCTAGCCGTGCCATTCTTCTCGTCATCCGACCGTCTAGCCGCTTACTTGACCCGCAAAAACAACATGATGCGTGAGGCTGAGATGCGTCTGGGTGTCATGATCCCAGCTATGTTTCTGTCGCCCATCGGCCTTATCATCTATGGCATGGCTGCCGAAAAGCGCCTGCACTGGGTCGTCTACTTCGTTGGTGTTACTATCAACCAATTTGCCAGCTACTTCTTTTTCACCATCACCCTAGCCTACGCCATCGACAGCTACACTTCCAACGTCAGCGAGATGCTGATTGCTATGAACCTTGGCAAGCAGGCTATCTCCTTCGGCATGTCGCTCGATCTACTCTCGTGGATCCTTAAGGACGGCTATGCTGTTACCATCTCCGGCATCTTCTGTGCGCTCATAGTACTCAATAACCTCGCTCTGATCCCCTTCATGCTCTGGGGCAAGAGAATCCGCAAGTGCATGGCTACTACCTGGCTGGCCCAGGTGCACCGCAACTCTATCCGCGAGATTGGAGCCTCAGCTTGATCTCGACGCGAGAATGCTCCATCTCGCTCTCGCTCTCTTCTAGGCGCAGATCTAAAGCGTTGTAGATGTGCTCGGCTCTAGACCTCGTGTATATGCCATTTTACATACAATTTATATAATCGCCGTAATTCTCCTTCACAGATAGACTTTCATTTAGTTGATACGTACTTACCATCACGTCAAGACGAGATAGGTAGTGTGTCAAAAGGAAGTTGATATGTTTAAATATAAAACACAATAGGGGATCGATTTAAATACATAGTTAAGGATAGTATAGATAAAGAGATAGAAACGCGGATATTTTGAGCAAGTATTTAG
>LXKZ01000266.1:0-22447 GCA_001856765.1 Endoconidiophora polonica | reverse complement strand
AGGGCTGGAGTACACAGGAAAGTTGTAATCCTTGCAGAGGCCGCGAGTAATCTGACTTGGAGGGAGAAGTTTGGCTTCCAGGTACGAGAAGCCAGAAGTCCTAAGTACGACGACTAAGGAGGAGAATAGAGAGGGTCTTGAGTATGGAACTCAACAGAAAGGAAGAAGGTCTTGAGTACGAGAACTCAAGGGAAAGAAGACAAGGTGTGGCGAGACTGTATAAATCATAAGAATCTTAGCTACGAGAAGAGGATATCTGAAATGGGAATTCTCGAGAGATAAACATCTATTGAAAGTTTGAAGAGAAGATTGAGACTAGGAACTAAACTAACGGATGGGGTGGACTACGGATATTTATACTAGTGATGGGCAATGTTCTTTCTGGAATGTAGAACATTCCATCAGGTTCACTGTAGGCATTCATTAGGCATAGGCAACTTATGTGTCAGGAATACTCATCAATGATTCATAACACCTTTCTGCGGACTCCCCAATAAACCACTCTACTATTGGACTTGCTCCAGCAACACACGGAGTCTAATAGCGAGGTTTGTCAAGAAACTACTCTTGACGAACAGTTCCTACAAGTACTTGGCTAAAACACTGGAAACTAAGTGGCAGATGTACCACTGGCAGAGGCAAAGACAAGGCGGAGGAGAGAGTGGAAGCGGTTGAAGGAGGACAGAACGAGTGGAGGTATGAAGTGTTTTCTTGTTTTCTTATTTTCTGATTTTTCCAATTTGAGCTGGCTCGATTGGGGCTTGCTTTTAGTGTTTCTTAGTGTCTGTTTGTTTCGGCTTGTTGTATTGTGCTACGAACCTTGGATGCGAGCTCAACAGAACTTTGAAGATCACTTTATTGCGGCTTTCATTGCTCTGGGTTATGGAAAGATGATTGAGCTTCTACTCTAAGGGGGGAGCCTTAGCAGAGGCTTCAAAGCTCTGCCCAGTAACCAATCTGGCGTCGTTGATAGCAATTAGGTAGATGTTAAATACACACACAGACACACACACACACACACACACAGTGTCTTGATCAAATCAAGATGTTGCTAGAAACCTAGCTGAAATGAACGTGAAATCAAACTAAGGTAAGATACGAAATAGTATCTATTAAGGCAAAAAAATATGAGCTAAAGCTGACGCTTTGTTAGTATGACTGAGGTACATGATCAGTAGTAGATCTAAACATATGCTACTTCTCCAAGAAATGGATGACGCCACGAAAGACACCAACGCCACGTACACATAAGTGGAGTCATAAGATGGGCAATAATTGAGATTGTAGTTAAGGTTTACTCCACGGAAAGCCGAGTAGAAAAAAGGCGATGGCTTATTGAGCCCCGACATTATCCTTGGATCTTAAGCAGAATGTTTTTTTGATACTCCTTATTCGATTAGACGTTGCGATGAGTAGTTATAAGAAAAGGGCTTAGAAATACTACCTTCTGAAGTTGCTTAAATAAACAGCATGTTTCAATTGTTGAAGGGAGCGGAAGTAAACAATAGTGAGGATTGCATTGATTGATTTATTGCAACAAAGTGTCGAAAAAGAGTAGATGGGAGCCAATCATCGCATGCGGAATGCCTCGGTCTTGGCTGGGTTTCTAATGCGGCTAAGGCAGACGTCACATGTCTAGAAGCGTATCTCTTTTTCGTTGAATTGAGAATGAGAAGTTGGAGTAAGATCTGGGGTTGCGTAAGAGCCTAGCTTCTGGAGCTGCCAGCGAATAACTTTCCTGTTATGAACTAATAAGCCGTTAAATAAAAAGCATGTGAGCATAGGGCAAAATAATGATTTTGTCCACGATCGACTAATTGCCGTGATTTATGTTTCTATATATCGTAACGGCAACTGTAGCTCGGGGTTATTTTTTTTTTGGTTTTTTTCGTATGCTTCCCTTAATTCTACTAAACCGTTCATAACCACCCGTACTTCATTCTCTATGAGGTTCTTTTTGCACATTTTGCATTTCATTAATCTCGCGATAACGAATTGTCAATAATATAATCTACATATTCGCAACACCAGTCGTTGTCAAGCATACAATCGATATCATCGCCAATATAGAACTGCATCATTGAAGATACAGCGTTTAGTATTCACCAAACAACCTATTGCGACGACCTAGAGCGCTGTTGGTATTGCTACTGCCTTGAGCAGACGGGCTGTATTCATTGCCATGGCCGTACAGTCAACTTTACGCCACTCGGCTGCTGAGCAGGCTGTGCTGGCATTTATCGAGAAATATTCCGAGATTTTCCGGTCGAGAGCGAAGAGCGCAACCAAGACCACGCGCATCCTTGGCGCCTTATCACTGTTGATCGGAATTGTTTTTAGCGGCGCTGGATGTAGGCGATGGTGGAAGAACCGGCGCATAGAGCGCGAACAAGGGCGTAAACTTGTGCGGACTAATTCATGGCTCTTCAACAAAGACGGATCACGGACTATCTATGTCCCTTACAAAGATCGGACGTCAAAGGTCGTCATCCACAACACCAATAATCTTACTTTCGAAGCCCATCGTCGCAATTTTTTGAATCCCCCGCGGGTATCTGGGCTTCGGGATGGATCCGTACCTGGTTCGCAGACTAAAGCAGGTTTGAATCTTGCATTTCTTCATCAGTTTATCAGTCTTATGCATATCATGATACCAAGATGGAACAGCAAGGAGGCAGGAATATTGCTAAGCCATTCTGCATTCTTGATGTTGCGTACTTATATGTCACTTGTAGTGGCTCGCCTTGATGGTGAGATTGTGCGTGATCTAGTAGCAGGGAATGGAAGATTGTTCCTTTGGGGAATTGCCAAGGTATGATCAAAACTCTACATCAACAAAGGAAACGAAGCCAAACTAACATGTTCAACTTTAGTGGTGTGGCTTAGGAGGAATCGCATCGTATACCAACGCAACTATCAAGTACTTGGAATCCAAGGTTTCGATCGCCTTCCGAACACGCCTCACGAGATACATCCACGACCTATATCTGAATGATAATATGAACTACTATAAGTTACCTAACTTGGACGGGGGCGTTGGGCACAGTGCTGACCAGTTCATCACACAAGATCTCGCCCAGTTCTGTGCCTCTGCGGCTGGCCTATACTCGTCGTTAGGTAAACCATTTGTAGATCTCTGCGTCTTCAACTACCAGCTGTATCAATCACTCGGTCCTGTTGCATTTGTCGGATTAATGAGTAATTACATATTTACTGCCAATATTCTCAGACGCCTGTCACCACCATTTGGCAAATTGAAGGCTGTCGAGGGTCGCAAAGAAGGCGATTTTCGCAGTCTGCATGCCCGACTCATCGCTAATGCTGAAGAAGTTGCTTTCTACGGTGGTTCTGAGATCGAAAAGGTATTCCTCAACAGGGAGTTCAAGTCACTCAAGTCATTCATGGAAGGAATCTCCATGCTTAAGATCCGCTATAATATCCTGGAGGACTTCATCTTGAAGTATAGCTGGAGTGCTTATGGGTATATGCTATCAGCATTGCCTGTATTCTTTCCGGCCTGGGGCGGTCTTGGAGGAGCACTTGAAATGAAGTCCACTGGCAACAAAGATGGACGTGAAAGAAATAGAATGAAAGAGTTCATCACAAACAAGAGACTCATGTTGTCCCTCGCCGATGCCGGTGGCCGCATGATGTACTCTATAAAGGATCTATCGGAATTGGCAGGCTATACTAGCCGGGTCTATACTCTGATTGCTACTATGCATCGCGTTCATGCGGACTCTTATGATCTTAAGAACGGAGATCCTGAGCTGTTCTCGCTATCTGATGTCCAGGGCACTACTCAGAAGGGCTTTGATGGCGTTCGTTTCGAAAACGTACCTATAGTGGCACCTGGGCTTTGGCCTCAAGGAGGTGAGGAGTTATTAGACGGCTTGTCCATGATTGTTCGTCCAGGAGATCATCTTCTAGTAAGTAATACTGAACTGTGTGCAATACTAATAAATCAATGTTTACTAATACAACTAATATAGATTTCTGGCCCTAATGGTGTGGGAAAGACAGCCATTGCACGTGTTCTTGCTGGCCTATGGCCTACTTATCGCGGTCTTGTCAGTCGTCCTAAGAATACTGGTGAAGATGGCATCATGTTCCTACCCCAACGCCCTTATCTCAGCATTGGCACTCTTCGTGACCAGGTCATCTACCCCGATGGTGAAGTAGATATGCGGGAAAAGCGCAAGTCTGAGGATGACCTACAGGCTGCCTTGAATGATGCTCGTCTTGGATATCTCCCTGAGCGCGAAGGTGGATGGGACACTCGCAAGGAGTGGAAGGATGTCTTGAGTGGTGGCGAGAAGCAGAGAATGGGTTTTGCTCGCGTATTATACCACGAGCCTAAGATCGTTGTTATCGATGAAGGCACCAGTGCCGTTTCCAGTGATGTGGAAGGTCTATTGTACGAGACATGCAAGGAACGCGGTATCAGTGAGTTTCACGCCCCCCTTCTCTATACATTCATAAGAACCCATAAAGCTAACACTGCTATAGCTCTTGTTACGATCTCTACTCGCGCTTCACTGAAGAAGTATCACGCGCATAACCTAGTGCTCGGCGGTGGTGAGCAGGGGGACGAATGGACTCTAGATCGTATCGGAACCGAGCGCGAGAAGATGCAGGTCGAAAAGGAGATCCAGGAACTGCGCAAGCAGCTGAAACAAGTTGAGGTCTGGAAGAAACGCCGGGCTCAAATCGATAATGAACTGGCGGATGTATGGACTGAAAAGGGTGAGTTCATTGATGCACCGGAGTATATTGATATGGAGGAGGCGGCTTCAAGGGGTGACAATGATGCTGTTCACGGAGACCATGCTATGACAATAGGAACACAGACGCCGTCTGAGTCCGAATTCAAGTCGATCGTCTCAGAGGAAGATTACGCCTAAGAATTTGAAACGAGCCTTATCATACAAAAATATACCTGCTTCATTACTGACATGCGGTCGTAGTTCACTGTTTTTAAGAACCAGAAAAAATCGACGGCTCATATACAAAAAAAAAAAACAACTTCAAGGACATGTATCAGGCAAAGACACCATAATAATGAATGATGTTGCATATGTATTGTTTGGTATGTCATGTCAGATTATTTTGCGTGATTTTGTCATTAATATATACATACCTGGATTTCCTACTACTCGTCTACCACCATGTGCAATTTATCCCTTAGAACTGTTCTATACAGATGTAAATTATCGAATATATGCTATTCTAACATTAGCAATTGATTTATGGAACAGGAACTGCGCGCGATTATGGGAGAATATGGAACTTACTGGCGTCAATTTGCTTGACCTGTGGTAGCGCCAAGTGAACCTTGTTTCTATATAATGCTGGCGCGCGGAGCTGTAGACCATTTCCTTCGAGATACACGGTGTTGAGCTTCTCTTTATCTTTGAGCTCGCGATCTAACTCGGCAAAGTCCATGATGTGGCAGTAGGAAGCCCATAGTTCCTCTAGATCTTTCAGGGGGCCTACGCCCTTGAGTGAGCGGATTGGGTTGTGCGAGATATCGAGAGTTGTAAGCTTTTTATTGTGCTCTAAGCCCTCGAGAGAATCGACCATGTTGTGCGAAAGGTACAGTTCTTCGAGCGTAGGTACGTCCTTGAGAGGTGAGAGATCGCGGATTCTGTTGCTTTGAATGCTTAGGAGACGGAGTTTGGGGAGCTCATGCAGACCAGTGAGTTCGGTGATTTTGTTTTTTGCTAGCCACAACTCCTCGAGGTTTTGGAGAGGCTGCAAGTTCTGGATTTCACGGATGCGGTTGCTTCCGAGCTCAAGATTGCGAATATTGACGAGAGCTTCCAAGTTCTCGATGGTGCTGATCTTGTTGGCCACAAAAAAAAGGTCGGTTAATTCAGTCAAAGTCGATATGTTTTTGATGTGTTTGATCTTGTTGAAGCTGAGGTCAAGCGTGGTCAGTTTTGTAAGGTGATCGATATTGCGAATGTGGCTAATCAGGTTGTCATAGAAATCAAGTTCGCGCAGAGTGCCCTCAAGATCTTCGAGACCCTCAATTCGCGATATCTGGTTTTGACGGAAACATAATCTCTCAACATTCTTGAAGCGCTGTAGGCGCAGATCAACCAAAGACGAAATACGTGCTTGGTTGAGGGTGATCTCATCGGTCTCTGGGTTTTCGCTGTCGAGGATGTCTGGGAGATAGCACCATGTTAGCACTTCGTTTCTGTCAGGGTTTTGGAGAATATTGCAGCCTGTTCGTGTGTAATGGTACAACTGTTAGGACCAGGGCTGCATCTGGACGTACTTTTGTCGGCGGCAATCTCCTCGCCAGGTAAAACATTGTCGTCATCGCTGTACTCTGGATCAGAGAGCGCTGAAGGGTTTACTAGTGTCGCCTTGGTTATGCGAAGCTTCCCGTCCCATCCGGAGCTATTTGTGAGTTCACCGCTGACAGAAACACCGGTGGGCGACGCGTGGTGGTGCTCTTCAGCAGCCGGCTCCTGGAGCGAGATATGCTTGGCGCCGGTGATGATAGCGGCTGTGTCGATAGGTGGCGTGGACACTGGGCTGTCGGTAGCGCTGTCAGACATTATGAAGCCTGTTTGAGGTATATGCGGATGGATGTTGTCTCGAGATAGACGAAGATAGACTTCGACAAGATTGGTTGATTGTAGGAAAGGTGTGAGTGTTAATAAGATGGAATGCGACAAAGGAGATTTAGAATCAGGCAGAAATACTGTCTGCCTCTTTGGCAGTCTATCCAATGTACCCTTGCATAACCAGTAGTAACTACTAAGCAATTCTTCCAGCCGCCATTTCATAGCGGGGTAGTTTGGCAACTTTACTAGGCATCAAGGCTGGCTTACAGGGTAGGTTCCAGGCCGTTTTCTATGCTTCAGTCTTTCTGTGAGCTAACCATCTTGTCATCGTGACAGCATCATATGAGAAATCAAGATATACTCGCGCTTTTTCCCCATGTGGACATGTCAATCCGACTCCTTATGCACAAGCCCTGTACCAATCTTTACGGAAGACTAATGCCGCCAGTGATACGCCGGTGGCCCTCTGTATTGCAAGATGCTGTGCTGCCACCGGCTTTATGTGCTGGCCTATTAACTTCGCCACAGGTGCAGAGACGAGTAGTCCTTGTATTGCCATAGAGCAGCATTATATATATGCCGGAAATGCTTCTATATTCGTTGTTGGTGATAATCCATGTTTATAAACCGGTGCGAGGAAATCCGTTGGCAAGAAGAAGTCTCATGATGACGCTCATCTTTTCATGTGCATGGCTTGTGTGATCATCAGAAGCACAGCTCAACATGTCTCTATAACGAGATTAGAGCAAGATAAAGGCTATTTTAGAGAGACAATTATACACGTATCTGCAAGGAATTGACATGTACTGCATGCTCTTGCACGCTCACACTAAGAACCACTAGGAAATGTGAGCTCCGTGTCTTCTCTTCTACCTGTGATATCTCATGCACTCAAAAGAATGCAGACATTACTATAGTATGCTTGAGTTACCGTAGGTGTTGGAAATTGAGTGGACGACTCATCAATCCTGGAATCAACCTTGATACTGAAGCCACATACATGTATACTAGACTAGCATTCTATATCAAAGACTCGCTATAATGAAATTCTGGAAAACCTCAGGGCCGATCTATTATTGTTAATAGTATTGAAGAAACGGTATTATCAAGTGAGTGTTGGCATTGTTATATTTTAACGCCAATGAATCCGATTACTGGACAAAATGGCACTTCAAATACTATTATAACTGCGGATGAGGGTTAACACAGGTAGTTTCGCATTTAAAAGTTGTAAAACTCATTGAAATAGCGTCGAGTAACTGATATAGCCCGGGAAGAGACAAGATGTGATTGCAATTGCTATATATAACTAGCGATAAGGAACCGACGGACATTGTCATATTAGCGGCACAGTTAAGACTTGAGTGCATTTTACCGTCCTTGATACTGACCCAAGTCTCCACTGCCTCGAAACATGGGTCGAATGGTGGTTGGTTTCGTACTCGAGAATCATGCTGAAGTCGACGTGAGCTTTGTGTCCAAGACCACAACATCCAAATAGCCTGCGGTTGAGTTCGGTAAACTGCGAGGAAGCTGACTACTAGTACTGAAATATCTAAAAGAATCTGTTGGATGTCGCCGGCTACATATCTCTGGAAAAATATTGATACTGTCATCAGCACCGTTTATTTACTTATCTATAAATATGGACAAAGGCGAACAACGTCATCGATGGCACTGCGAAGAACTACATATCAAGAATGTTGCGCTGTAATGTAGTATAGCTTTCGTGAAGCTTAGGGCAAACACCATTACTTAATTGGACAGCCGACTATATGGCGGCACAAGCCGGCAGACCACGGCCGCCGCGCAAACAAGCCTGAGACAGAACGTTGTGATACAAGGAGACGTCAAAATTTACGGGGATACCAACATACATGCAAAGACAACTTGCAACAGGCCTGGTTTAGAACCATGCTGGGACATATCGTGATGCCAACGGCATGGTAGAAGTCGATGCCCTTTAGACTCTAGACACATTAAACCTCTCAACCCCCACCTAAGCACTGGCCGCTGTATAGCTTGAAGCCCCTGTAATAACACGAAATAGCGGGCGCTAGGCTACTGAGGATATAGTAGCTTCTAGTGCACAAGTGCCGGAACTAACGATTAGATCCGCCGACACTTCCTCCGATGCGTCACTGGCCGCTGTACAAAAGTTGATTATCAACGCTAACCCAAACTACGAATGCGCTTATTGGCCCCTCACGACCTTTCTTACACCGCGGCCTCTAAAATTTTCCTGATGGAAACTCTACTGGATTCGATCGATTGGACACCTGCCTTTTGTTGTTTTTATCATAGACCCCCTTTCTTGTCTATATACCTTGCATCTGTCACGGAGCTAGTTTTTGCATAATAAACACGCTTATATCTCCAATATTGCTATCATGGCCCCTCGCAAGATCATTATCGACACCGATCCAGGTAGATTGCCCATAATATCTCGCATATGTGTCGAGATGTTCACCCGCATCTTGGAAACCACCACGACATAGTGTGTAACAATTGACCAGTAAGCACTAACAATGATATGCAGGTGTCGATGACGTCCTGGCTCTTCTCATGGCCTTGTCTGCTAAGCCCGAGGAAATTGAATTGCTCATGATTTCTGTCACTTACGGCAATGTCCCTCTGTCTAGGTAAATATCAACATACATTTTAGCTAATAAACAAACAAGTATCACTAACAAACAGCGATAGCTGCCTTAAGAATGCTGTGACAGTATTCCATGTTCTGGAAAAGGAGTTCGAATGGAGAGAATCAAACGGCCGCCCCCGAGGCTATGAAGCCCTGAAGAATAACAAGCCCATCATTGCCGTTGGTCCAGATCATCCCCTTGAAGAGGAGGCTCTCATGGCCGATTATTTCCGTATGTTAGACCACATCTCAATTGAAGCAAGCCTCACTTACTAACATAGGCCACAGATGGCATCGACGGTCTTCATGGCGTCCATACTGCCCACCCACACTTGAGTCCCACTGACGCTTGGGAACAGCTATTCATGAGTAACTCCGAGGCTGCTGCCGATGCTGGCCACCTCTACACGCCATCTACGAACCCTGCACACAAAGAAATCCTACGCCTTCTCCGTGAGAACCCCGCCGACTCCATCTCGCTTCTCACTATTGGCCCTATGACAACTGCCGCCCTGGCCGCTGCCGAAGACCCTGAAACCTTTCTCAAGCTAAAGGAAGTTGTTGTCATGGGTGGCGCCATCAACGTACCAGGAAACATTACCCCCAAGGCTGAATTTAACACATATGCCGATTCCATTGCCGCTGCTCGCGTGCTGGCTCTGACCTCAGCGGACCCTAAGTCGACCATGCCTGCTCTGCCCACCACCTTGTCTCAACTGCAGGCGTATCCTGAATCACTCTCGCGGAGACTGCGCGTGGCGCTATTCCCACTCGACATAACTACACCACATCTTCTCATGCGCGACACCTTCAATGAAGCCGTGAAGCCGCTTTTGGATAGCGGTTCACCATTAGCTATCTGGCTTAACCACTTCTTGTCTAAGACCTTTGATCACATCGACTCGCTGATCGGCCCCGACGAGGTTCCGGGACTGTCGCTGCACGACCCCCTCACTGTGTGGTATATGATCACGCAAAACGACCCCGCTTGGAAGACAACTGCGCGCCCGGAGGATATCCGTATCGAAACTACGGGCCAGTGGGCTCGTGGAATGCACATGGTCGACCAGCGTGGGCGCAAGCGCGCAGAGGACATCATAGTCAAGGAGGCCACGGCTACGACACCCGCAGTCACGCAGACGGAAGTTCCGAACGATGTACATGGTTGGTTAAGTAGCATCCGTGGAAACAGAGTTGATCGCTACATTAGCTCACCGGGTGAGGAGGCGTGCGCGCCTTTCCTGCTGCGTCGTATTTTTAGATAAGTACTTGATAGATGAGCTTACCGCTCATAACCGCTTGATGATTTATCTACAACTACCAAATATATATGCACAATACTCGCACATTATCTAATACCAGGCTAGACTAATAATGTGAGTATCGTGATTATCTTTCAGATATTAGATTGTTTTCGTTATGTAAGACATGCTTTTTGGGTATCAGGTATGCAAGACACGCAACACGACGCAGGGCATTTTTTATCGTAATGTTCGAGGCGCTTGTTGGCCTTCCTCACCTATCCTGTCGTATATCGATTTCTAGGCCTTATTTTCTAGCTTCTGGTGTGCATATCATCATATCGTCTTCTTCTGGGAGTATCTCTATATCTCGGGTTCGTTGAGGGGCCGCGATTAACATTCTAGCGGTAGTCTCGTGGTGCGGTATCGTTTGCCGATATGTGGTACAAGAAATGAGGGCGAGGAGAGCAACAAGAAGAGAGACAAAAGCCTATATGTGTTTGATGCCACCAATCTCAGAGCCCTTGACTTTTGTCCAGTCGATACTGCTGTCGAGCTCTTCGTCTATCAAGCCTACTGTGCAGACATTGTCGCCGCGCACAAGGTAAAGGCCTAGCGGCACTGAAGATGAGGGTTCTTCGTCGTCGGGAGTGCGGATTGAGCGTTCTTCAGCTTCCTTCAGGACCTATAAAGTAGGGTTAGAAAGACATTAGTTGGTGAGAATGACGACATGGCTGGATCAGTAGGAATTAAGCTTGACCGTACCAGGTTTGTGTTATTGTCGGCAGCGACTAGAGTGCCAACGATGATTCGAGAGTCAGCAGTGACTAGAAGGACCTTCTCTAAATTTGGGTGTCAGTTTCTGGTTGTGTATAGAGCAGAAGTTTGCGAGGTTCTAGTGCTTACTTTCGAGGAAGCCGCCAAGCGTCGCCATAACGTACAGCGTAGTGATGAATACGTCTGTATTGGAAAGTGAAGAGGCGCTGCGTGCTCCAGGCTGTATTGATTTCGGTTTTATCTCGAGATGAACAAAGATTCAACGAGACTGCGTCGGAGTGGTGATTACTGAGCTATGGCAAAAGCTTATGGCTAGGCTTGAAGCTGCTGGGGGAGAGATATTGATTGAAGAGAGGGGCGGGGCGGCGTGGAAGAATCGTTATCGATAAAGAACTTTGATGAGAATATGACAGCAGACAATCGAATGGGAACAATAAAACTTTGACAATATACCTATGAAGGCGAAACAAGTCAATGATAGGAAAAGTCAGGAAACAAAATGCCGTCTGAGAGAAGCCTGATAATTATTTCGTGATGCAAAGCTTCACCAGCAGATTGTAGAGCATCTACTGGAGGCTAGTCCATATTTGGGTATATACAGTGTTTGTAACTGCTACCGCACTGTACGGAATGCATATATATCTAAACAAACATGTCAGTTGCCTTTATCTACTCGCCAAACAACTAAATAACAATCAATATGTTACACAGTATTCTCTACAACTGTATCTATGGTAAAGGATGTATGTAATCTGGTCCCCCGATTTACTATAGACACAGCTGATAGTTGTCTACGGACTACTGGAATATCAGATATCACAGTGTGCTTGTTCATTTGAAGTCTAAACTTGATGGTTGCTATAGATCTGTTTCGCAAAGGAGAAACGTGTGGCCGTGGCAAGCTTTGAAAAGTACAGATAGCTTAAGACTCCTTCTATCTCTTCAGATAGCAGCCTTGTGACAGATATTCTTTTCTAAGGTACGAGCGATGTTCATGGGGGTGGGGTTAATGGCCTTTCGAAAGCTAGGACAAGTTATACAATACATGGCTCCCCGTACTCAATCTCATGTGTTTAAGACCATTTGCAGCAAAATGCAGATCTTGAACCGCGCAAAGGCAGGATAATCAATAAAATCGTCATCATCATCATTGCTAATGACCATTTACCCCTGGGCTAAGCATACACTAATTCAAATCTAGTGATACGGCACAGGAGGGATGAGTATTTATTGGGATGGACCCCAAAACACCCGAGCGTAAGGACGCAACGTGCAACATTACTCACTAACGGCAGTAACGAAGGAGTTTGTGACGTATTGATGATCATTGGTAATCACTCTTAGCACTTCCTGAATCCCTTAGCCCTTAGTGAACGCAGAGAAGGTCTAGACCGTAGAGAAGGTCTAGACCGTAGAGAAGGTCTAGAATGATATTAAGCTACTGATCGACGAGTCATGTTACTAAGATAACCTTGTGTAGCGTGGTAAACGATAGTTTTGTCTCTAGGCATTTTCTGGGGTACATCCTGAGAACCATGGGCCATTGTGGTGTTTGAACGAATTACTGACTTGTCTATTAGTTTGGGTAAGGCTGAAATTAGCCTCAACTACAGGGAGGTTTATTAGGATTCTATCAATGGTTTATCTATATATGTGTTAGTGTAATGATATGGAAAGGAGAAAATAAAGGGTTGTTGGGTTGAAAGAACACGTCAATGAGCTACCTGCAGCCATGATCGACCAATGTGAGATACAGTTATAACAAGCAGACACTAGCTTTCCTGCTGCGCGCATCGTCTTTGGCCTATGGGTCGTCTTCCATGGCATCCCCAGAAAACAGTTACTACAAAGTATAGTTTACACTAGCCACTATATCTGCCAGCACCCATAGTCCGCTGCACAGCCTGCCACACAAACTGCCTATACTCCCTTAGTCTGTCGGATAGCTCAGTCACATTAGCCTGCTGTCTGGCCAAAAGCAACAGTGACAGATACACAAACAATTAGCAAGAAACAATAACAGCAGCAGATATGTGAGCCGCTCCGGGCATATCCGCAAAGGTCTGGGTATAACTCAGCTGTCAAAGATGATTGCATACCATCTTGATTCCTTTGTAGCCAGGCATGGCCAAATGTCAAAGTGCGACTGGGGATCCAAAGATTCGGGCCAAGAGATTTGTAGGGCTAGAATAGTATTGTTTTTGGTAAGTTCGTGAACTGATTGCTAGAGACGGAAAGGCAAACGCCGTTCGGTAAATATTTCACTGTGTGGAATAACCCCAAAGTAACCCTACCAACATACGCTACTAATATATATTCTCAACGTCACATCATGAATAAACATAGGAACAGCTGATCTTGCTCACATGATAATGAGTCAAGACCAATTGGCTATAAAAGTAGTATTTGACTCTCTTCTCGCTTAGCGTTTCTTTGTATCTACTATGTAGATACAGTGCACTCAATAAGATTGATGATTTAAAAAAAGTAGTAGATACAGAGATATAATAGTATACTGATAGTATGTGTGAAATCTAGATAGTGGTAGCTCATATACACCACCTTAGTCCGATAATAGCATAAAATAACTCCACGCTATGCCTTGCAATGTTTCCCCGCTTGCGTATTGCCTCTTCTCTTAGATATTTGGCAATTCGCACACGCCGATAAATGCTAGAACAGCTAGCAAACAATCGAGGATACAAAGGCGATCTTGATGAGAATAGACACACGATACTTGGTGGGTTATTAATTGTTTTACTGGCACAAGATCTCTGCCTGATTCGTTCTAGCTTAGGTTCAGAAGTAACCACTAACTTGCTGCATATAGGATGCGCACTGTTATACCCAATATTGGCTTCTACATCGTGTATATATTATTTGCGCGTGGAACTTAACTTGACCAGGCGCTGAACAAATGAAAAGCATTACTTGTTCAATAGGTTAATAGAGTCTGCGGCCCGAAGGTAAGCAGAAATAGATATACCAGTAATAAGTGCAGCATGGTATGGAATACACTCTTTCTATACAGTGCCAAAGAACAAACATGGACAGTAAATCGACACATATAATACACAGGATGCTTCTCTAGCCGACGTAAAGGGAACATACAAAGAAGAATCGAACGATAGAATCTATGGAGACACGCATGTAATAATTTGTTGTCATTTACCTACCCTAACTTAGCAAAGGAAGCGCGGTACAAGCTATCTATATAGTTACCTCGTACGAAGCAGCCTGTGATCTCTACGAACTTATCTCAATATACTCTGGTTGGCTAGCTTGCCTATAAGTACCAAAGGCACAAGAATATCTCGGCGTAGTGACTCGCAATGGGAGTGATATCAGTCCGAGTATGACATGGACAGGAGACGAAACAAAATATATCCTTTCATGTTGTCTCGTGCATTGACACGACTGCCAACGCATACAATATCCAAAAATAGGCCAAGACGGTACAATCTTTGGAGAAGCCAGCACGTACAGGTCTTCTTGAAAACATTCTGCTTGTGATGAATTCCTCATCTACCCTTCAAAATTACGAAGGAATTCAGTTCGGAAGAGCTGCACTTGACAGAAATGGAGTGGAGTCATACAATGAAAACATTATACATGATTCCTACTAATGATATCTTGGCCAACAGCCATGCTTCTGGCGGCCTCATTCTGTGTTTAGACGGATTCTACCGTGTATATAAGCGTACATACAGGGTACATTCAATCATGGTATGTATCTACAGGCGAGAGCCGGTATATATGGAGCAAAACAAGGTATCTGTTGCGCTAAGGATGCAAGGGAAAGCAGTCATACAGCGCCATGTAGACAGTTGTATATACAGATATACAGACATGCAGACTTGTAGACGTGCAAAAACCAACAGCAACGCCGGGCTACTATGCAAGCTTGTTCTATGGCAAAGCTGTAGAGTTATGGTTATCTGTTGGTACGAGGGAGGTGCTATCAAGGAACCGATTTGACCGTGTTCAAGCCTACGTGATTCCTGCAGCACTACTGAACTTAGTACAGCAAATGGTCGTATGGTAATATGTAGTAGCAAGCGTAACTTGCTACTAAACCTTGCTTTTTAGTATGCTGTGATCTATTATTTGACCGCCACTCAAGCAGTTATCTGACATACAAGGCCGAGTCACTGATATGCTTGTTTGTTGCAATGCAGCTAACATAGATTTGGGAGACAATGAAAAGCCTATACCAATCATCACAACCAGCATATAGACGGAGGAAACGTACTTCGTTAGTACATATCATAAGCACAGATACACGCACCAGACCGTAGGGGTCAAACCCAATCTCGCGCCATGTGATTCAGGCCTTTGCTGTCATTACTCTAAGATGCAGAAGCTTTTCTTCAAAGGAGAACCGTGTGGTAGTACTTATAAGAGACCCCAGGCGTGTTTGTCGTGGGTAAAATTGTTTTAATTTTTTGAGTTATTTCAATTTTTTTTTGAATCTGACGAACATCATGTAGTTCGTCTCTTTTAAGATGGATTTCGTAAATGCCACTAAGAAACTGCTCTTCTTTCCCACTACCTTTTCTGTGCTCTTCTATAGTATATATGACTATAGGTACAAGGTGCATGTTTTTCTAAGCAGCGCAAGCCTTCGGCTTGGGATATTGAGAAAGAATTTGCACACGTCGGCCGTATTCTATTCGGATCCATACGTAGCATGTACTGTTGCATGCGAAGCTGCAGTTGATATACTAGCTGTATATTAGATCATGTAATGCTATGTAGTTCCAATCATGAAGTCAAGACTGGGCGGCCAGGTATAGGCGACTAATCTTAGCAACGACAAATTTTTCATAGTATTCTCTGCAGACACACTATGTGTATTTTTTCTCTCTCTATAAGGGCTTTGGCTGTTCTTATTCTTATATATGATGGTGAACACTACGTTATAAGGCTCACCTGACAACAATACAGCCATATATGGCCATCTGCAGATTTTATATGGCCGGTAACTATTCATCGGCGCTTAAATTTTCATACTTTATCACATTTCCACATTCATGCACTTGATACTGCTTATCTATGCATGTGAATAACCGTTGGTCTGTTATCAGGTATGGCTATATCATGGCCATTGTAGCACCGTTTGATCGTAATCATAGAAGCAATATTTAGCAGGAAATGCTACTATCATCAGACTTGCGAATATTGTTACCCAATGTAAAATTTATTTTGGGACCCCTTCACTTCACATAAGGCATCCTACTTCAACTCCCCTATGAAGATTATAAACTAGTATACATGCTATGAAACAATACACAATCTTCTCAATCTTCCAAGAGGTACTATCTTTCTTTGCAAAAAAATGATTTCGAACCAATAGTCCTAGTAGGCCAGAAATATGTATTAGTAGATACAAGATACAAACTAGTAAACTGGATATAAATGTTCTGCATATAGACTCAAATTGAATTGACAAGGTGTACTCTGCGCCTTAATGCCTAAAATTTGTCATAGAAATATAAAATATGCATACATATGTTATGAGGAGGCATATTCTCCTTATATATAGCATATGTTCTTGTATCGTTGTGATTGGGGTTTCAGCAAAGCGTCACTTAAGAAGTTGATTCATCCAATGCTAGATATATAGTCCAATAGATACCTCCCAGCTAAGGCTATGATAGAGACACCCTTGAATCTTGCATTCCAAGCGGCCTAGAGGAACTTCCATCCAGCCGTCTAATTTCTTCGATAATGCTGTTAATATACCAGATTCTACTTGGCCGAGTCTGTATCGCAATAGAAACCGGGGTGTACATATTAGTATAAGTTGTAATAGTAGTAGCCAGAATTCAACCCATCATCTGGATGGAAAAAATAAGCCCATCACTTGTCAGGGCTGTCTGAGAAGCTGAACAGGTAGCCTGATATCATAGACGTCGCCTCATTCCTCTGCAAGATTCAGCTTTCCTTGATACTTGGTCTCGCGAGATATCTTGTATGCGATATGCAATGTACAGGCTTAGTTTTGTTTTAGCGGCGTATTGCTAACCAAATTAACTAGGGTTTGAAGGGGCTAAAGAACCAACGACATCCACTGAGAAAGACAATGCCCATAGGATATAAGCTTCGTTGGAGGGGATTCTTCTTTGCAGTAGTATCTGCTTGTATAGTTGACAGATTGGGACAATCTTCCAGTTCTTTCTACCCATGTAGGAACTTGGATGCCAATGCAAAGTGATAAGTTGCAGCTATAGATACAATGGTTTGTATGTATAATGTATACCAAATGTGTACGCTTCAGGTCTTGGCGCCCTTCAAGATTAGGACACATGACGTATTATGTGTGTAAGATAGATAGTAAAACGAACAGCGACATTGCATACACGTTCTGAAGATCAGCTTTTGGGCCCTCGCCTAAAGAACAACACCTGAGAAGCCCTGGAAGTTCTTAGCACTAGTATCAGAACAAGAACCTCTACACGTGGTTTGTGGATTTAGAACGGACCATGTTTAACTCGCGATAACGACAAAGATGAGCTTTACTCAAGGCGAATATTAACTTCTTTTCTTTCCGTTCCACCAGTTTTAGTCTAGTTAAACTATAGCAAGTCGCTAGAAACACCTCTAGAAGTAAAGACGGCCAAGGAAAGAAGAGCCCGCCCTGTAGTCAAGGGCGTGTGTAAATGAATATCTGTTCTGGGCGTCGGAGATACTGGAGAAGAAGAAGAACAATAAGTAAGCGGTGGAGGCGAGAATGCATATCTGCTACTATGCACTGTTAGCGAGCTATATAAACGGGCAGAAGCTCCGATACAAGCATCTTGAAATCTTCGCCTTAAGACGCCGGACGAGCTTGGCTATCTGGCTGGCCCTACCTAACTCACTTAGTAATTGGGGCACTCCATTCTATATTGCGTTGCTACAACTACTTGCCTACTCCAATCTATCGCCACTCATACAGCCTAGGAATAACATCATAATCGGAACTGACAAAACAGCTATGATTACTAATACAACATGATATAAAATACATTGAACGATAATGTGATAGGTCATGCATTACGCTTACGGAACCACAAGAAACATGCTGGAGACTAGCGTCGTCTTCTCAAATGGTAGTTGTAGTGCAAAGACTAAGATTAATCGACAAAAGTAGCGTCGAAGCGAAGTTGTTTTGCATGTTACCGCTACCTAGAAAATAAATACGACAGCATATCTCTCGCCATCGTTTAGTAGCAAAGGCTACAGCAGTGTGTATGCTAGATATTGCAATGGGCTTGATGTGTGTTTGTACTGTCAACCTGACAATGGCACGTCACGTACACTATCACATCACAGCTAGATGCCTTTCTTCAACTCATTACTCGATTAGACGTTAACTATGAGCAGCTAGTTGTTATCCTTACTATAGCCACTATCATCGCAACAACCTATAATCGCGCCGCACAGGCACTGTTACTCAGGTAGATACCGAGCCATGCATTTTTGTCTATATTAGAATGGGAGCCTAGGATCTTGTATGAATAGTACATTGCTAGTGCAAATACGTCTACTTATATTTGAGAGCTATTCTGTTGGTGTACTATGCACTATAACATCGGGGCCCTAAGTTAAGTCATTAAGATGAGTGCAAAGTTAGCTATACTATATACTATGTATACTCAACTAGGTGCCAACTTCGTTAGATCACTTCAGGATCTTCCTTCTAGCAGCGCTTCCAAAGAAATTAAAGATAACATTACGCGATTCTAGCAAACCCGTAAACCACACGTAGTGTAATTTTGATATTGGCAATTGGATCACAGTAAATTTATGACCGACGAAAGCGTAATCATGCAAGGTGTGGTTTGTTGATATCAATGAATTTATAGCATGTTATTACCAAGAATGGTCAGATATAAGGGCTCGATACAGCGCTTAGCATGACCTATGTAGTACTACTGTTTTTACTATGTGATAGTGTTCAAGACTGGTGCTGTGTCTAATGCTACGGCATTAAATAATTCAACCTAAATAAGCAGCGGCGGAGAGCAAGTAGCTTGTTTCCCTTCTCTTCTCCTTTCCTAGGAACAAATAATGTTCGTCCTCTCAACCTTAGCGCCGACAAACAGCGTTTGCCAAGAAAACTGGCGCTGTGCAGCAGCACAATTTGCCTGCTGGGTCGATAAATCTACAGGCTCAAAGGTAATATCTTGTGGAATTAGAAGTCATCTAGGTAGAATAGCGCTAGATAATATCCCAACTTCAACATACTAATGGTCTCAAGGATGCGTGGGGACGAAGGGTAGGATCCCTATAGTGGTGAATGGGCCTGATCATTGATTGTTGTTAGAAAGATAGGCACTCCGAAGTGCAAGCAAATAAGCCACTAGAAGGATAACATCACCACTATGAACCTCAGCAAGTACTAGCTAGGCATCCCCTAGAACCAATGTCCTCACCGACCCTGAGGGATCGTGAGGGGATGCAGAGACACATGATTGGGAACAGCTCTGGCGTCCCTTGTCATGCAGACAGACCCCGGCGTCGTCTCAGGGCCCAATAAGATGAACCCCCGAGCGAGCCTGATAAGAAGATGGATTTTGACTATGTCAAACCTGACCGTTATAAAAACGGCCTAAACCCAAGTCTAAATCAGCAATAACCAAGACATGACGGCGTGTAGTTCTCATCATGCACCGTACAATATTGTTATGGCTCTACTTTTTGTTTGTAGTGAATTCTTCCGGAACGGCGCCAACCCTAGAGTGTATACATACTACATGGCCGAGGGTCGTGGAAAACATCAGTTTGTAATGTGCGTGCTGCTGCCTCTGAATAAGCAAAGAAACTTGATAGTATGACTGCCCGTGATAGAGAAAGGAAATGAGGCCCAGGCATCTCGGGCAAGTTAGTTTCGATGCTCTCAATGAGCCTTCATGCACGGGGTTCTAGTAGCTGATAAGCGTGGTAACTAATGTTCCTTTTCTCGTTTCCGGCTAACCTGGAAGCTGTTCTACTGTACGGTAGTAATCTGGAGAACGCAGTACTAGTGTCCGTACGGGTGTCCTATCAGGTTCTTGATTATGAGTCGCATGGGCCAGTCAAAAGCATGCCGTGTTTCCCTGTGAATATCAGGATTTGTATGATGCGAAGGAACAACGGCCGGCTATTTCCATAAGCGATAGTGGCGCAGAGGGAGAGGATAACTGCATAGTAGCAAGTGCATGATACAAGACACTCACCATGAACGCCATTTTTGACGCACCTGCTCACATTCATGACCAACGCAACAAAAGTCTGTCAAAGAAGCAAGCATAACGCTGATGCACAGACAAAGAGATCGTTTGGACTCTCTGAACTAAATGCACGGAACCAACAAGGTAGTTAACTTAAAGTTGACAGGACGAGGTCATAATGTCGTCATAGCTTGTTGTTGAATGTATATTGCCCCAACCAGGGCATTTTACACTTTGTATATAGAGAAAAAACACAGCGTAACTATGAAAGCTGAGTTTGAAGTCAATATATAGGGTCGTCCGTGCATTGTGATACTATCTTTCGCGCCGTCTACTGTCTGCCTTTATGTGTGCTTATGTCAGAAAGAATCAATCAACGAAAATGTTCACACTGTGTCTTGTTATTTGATGCCTAAAGACACAATATTGGTGGACCCTCTATCCACTACGGCGCCGCTTAGAAGCAAGGAGAGAAAAAAGAGCTTGCGCTTGCATCTTAAGCGTACATGTAGGATCAGAGTGTACAAATACTTCTTCACGGCCCCAGTGGAGAAAGCATCGATGAAGAGTATAGTCTGGTCTGCTGCTTTACTTAATACGAAGCGACGATGACGAAGAGTGCAGTACATAACAGGAGCTATATAGGGACGTCGTATGGCATGCTGTCGGCTAGATATACACACCACACATCGTAGACGCACACAACGTCCGACAGCAGAATCTTGCAAGCTGACAACACTGGTTTTGGAGGTGGCGGAGGACAGACATGGGGGCCAAACAGTAGTAGCAACAACAGGGAAGCTGATCGGGAAAAGAATATACTGTGAGCTGGCACTTTGGGTTGACAGACCGATCCAAGAGCCCGTTTACACCTGCTTCTTCACAGTGGCCTGCAGAATGTGGTACACAGTGACCAATGTTTGGAATCATTTTGCTACCCTGTACAGCAGAGATCCTTACGTTTCTGGGGTTAGTCATAAGGGAAGAAACACAAAAAGAAGAGGCACAAGGCTTAGGTAAAACACAAACTTGATGATAAATAACACTCCATTTTAACCCCAAGAACCAATAAAACACGACCGCGGTGCCACCAATATGCACATACAGTCTATCCACGCAGTTACAGACCACACTAGCAGTAAATAGCTCTCCAGATATGCATTTGTAAACACCAAATGCTATACGGTTTAGATCCAGATCTTAATCATCAACAAGTCAGTCACATCGGTCAAGAAACAGTTAACGAAACGCCAGCAGGGAAAAAGTAGATACTACTATGCTTTACTGCAAAAGTTAGTATAACAGCTATATTTTATTGCTAGCTCCGAATATCCAGTAGAAACATCAGCTAAGATGATGAATATGAGGATTAACAGGGAGCGGAACAAAAGAAGGCCAGCAAGGGGGGGCGTGGACTCCACAGAGCTGAAAAGGTTTTCCTTGATTTCGAAGGAGCCCGATTCTGCTTTTCTTTTCTTTTTATTTCTATATTTTCCATCTTCTAATTTAGAACATAGTATAAGCAGCTGCACGGTATACTGTTGACCGCTGCCGGTATTGACAGAATCAAACACTAGCGGCGAAATGAGCATCTACGTCAGCCACTAGCTATTTGCTATATCCAGATTAGAGACGTTAGGCCGTATTAAATTAGGAAGACAACATCACAGATAGACAAGACAGTCGAACGAATAGAAAGAGAGTCAGACGGACAGGTAGCTGGATGTATAAACACCGATAAAGATCGTTAACTGTGGATGATAATTTACTACTTGTAATCAACGATAAGCAGTGACTGTTTTGCAGACCAATGCCAAAAGTGTTTACTCATCTTTCCCCCCCCCCCCTTCTCAAGAGTCTAGAGTTGCTTACCGTATACTACTTATTTATTTTTCTTCGGTTGCCCTTTGGCCATGATAACAAGACTTGAAAAATACCATCTACGACTGTCATGTAGCTATTGTATTGTATTGTAAATAGTTAACGTCTACTGTAATCACGGAGATTATA